>ML249908.1:109555-183283 GCA_005239495.1 Nicotiana undulata
ATACATATATATATATATATATACATATATATATATATATGTATGTATATATGTATGTATGTATGTATGTATGTATGTACATAAATATGGGAGCCTTGAAGAGGTTTTTTGAGGTATTTAAGGTGGTTCTATGTTGGTAACTAGATGCAAATGAGGCTATGTGGTTTAAAAAGAAACAAAGTCAACAAGAAAGAAAAATGTGAGTAGTGTTCAAGGAGGGTGTAGTCACTTGTATCCCAAATGTTTATCCAACCCTTCCCTAAACCTACATTACAAGCTTAAAAAGTCCTTATGAGATCTCCAACCGAATGTTCTTGATTGGGCGACGAATTAAAATAAGGGAAAGCCTATGGTATGATATGTTGTAACACTTGAAACTCTTTGTGACAGTGAGTGTCTTTGTGAATATGTCCCTTTTTGTTGTCAGTGTAAATATTGTGAGTTTGGGACCTTCTTTCCGGTGAGGGCACATGAGTTGTGAGGTTTAACAGAAGTTGAGTTCTTGAAGTCGGATGCAAGTTCACTCAGCTGAGAGTAACATTTTGTCAAGTTGGTCGAGGCTCAGAGTTCACAAGTTGATTAGTTTCTTTGTAAATAACAGTGATGGTTCAGGAAGGGTAAATAAACGAAAGTACATGCTTGTAATACTGACGATTAACACTGTCTCTGGTCACTATTGTTTCATGTTGTTTTAGTTGGAGTCTAGATTAGGATAGAGTCGTTTTAGTTGCTTGAGGACAAGCAAGAGTTTAAGTTGGGGTGTTGATGTGCCGGAGAATTTCGGCACATTTAATACCAAATTGCTTAGATTTTAGCTCGTTTTAAATGCAATTATCTTTTATATTTATGTAATTTCTATGTTTTGCAGTATACGAGGCTTGAGGACCCAAGAACATTGAAATAGAATCAAAAAGACGGAAAAAGACAAGAAAAAGAAATATGTTGTCGTAGATGTCAGAATGCGGTCCGCAAATCCAACATGCGGACCGCAAACTGCTCATGGGCATCGCAGAGTCCAACAGACTACTTGGTCAATTTCAAATGCAAGAATGCGGTCCATTATGCGATCACATAACAGGACCGCATAATGGATCGCAAACCTCTTGTGCCAAATGCTGAGATCAGAAATGCGACAACATTATGCAGTCGCATATCAACAATACTGACCGCATAACATGAATGCGATGACTGCCTGGGAACTAGGATATTAAAGATGCGATGATCGTGTCAATCATGCGGACCGCATGTCTATTATATGACAGAAATGCGGTCGCATATTTGACCTAGAAGGGCATTTTTGTCCAATTTGACCCCGAGTTTTAGCCCATTATAAATAGATTTATTGGACTTTTGTGGGTCATTCTTGTCTGGTTTTTTGAGATACAATACAAGCTTTGAATATTCCTCTCTTTTGGAAGCTTTAGGAGTGAAGAATCTTACAACTTTGTAAGCTTTATGGCATTTATTATTCTCTTGTTCTTGTATTTAAGCATGAGTAGCTAGCTTTAAATACTAAGGTTGTGGACCTTAAATGGTGTATGTTAATGGGTGTTTAACATTGAATATATATAATGGTTGGTTGATATATATTTATTTCTCATTATTCATTTATTGTTGGTGGTTGCAAACATTAACAAGTGCCATTAAATTCTTTCTTTACTTGGAAAAGTGAGTTAGGATTGGTAGAAGTAAATATCAAAGCCTCAAGGCTTTAAACCTTGTTTAATAGAATCACTTAGGAATAAGTGGATTTTATTTCGCATTAATTGATTATTATTCATTGCAACTTTTTTATATTTGGAAAATCATAAAGAGGAAACACTACCCAACTATTGGAAAATATTGGGTAGTCATTTAGAAATCATTTGCATATATAAAGGACCTTCCATTAGAAATATATCATATTAACACTGATAGCATTACACTTCATTAAAGGGGACACAACCTTGGTTTAGTTAATCAAATTAATTACAGCTTTAATTAATCATACTTGTTACCATTTCACTAAATTATCACACAATCAATTACAATACTTTGGTTACTCTAACGGAATAGAAATACGATTTAAGTTAAGATTCACACTACCCAAGTAAACTTTTCACGCCTATTCCCTGTGGGATTCGACCCCAACCTTGTTGGGTTACTATATTTGACATCGATCGCTTTACATTATTTTAAGGTGTAATTTGAGCGTATCATTGATTATCTAGCCTTGTTCTTGTATGTGAAGAATTAATAGTTGCAAACATTATTTCATGCCTATTTGACTTGGTCTCTACTTGAAAAAGAGAGACTTAGTCTAGGAAAACTTGGCTAGCAAGAAATTGGGTCAATCGAGAGATTGATAAGCCCAATTAAAAGGTTGAATCTAGAGATAGTGAAACCTGACTTGAGCTTATTATCAACTGTTTTGTTCAATACCCATTTAGACTTGAGAAAGTCATATTGAGCAAAATCACTCTCTGGCCGAGAGGTAGTGGGTGGGTACTTGAGCGTTGATAGCTATAATAAACCCCAACCAACGAAACAAGCTTTAAATTTTACAACCCATTAAGCAAACACCTGGGTGAAGGTCATAGCCCTAGGCCCTTTATATCATTTAAAAACAACCAAAAAAATAATTTCCTAGTTTCATTCTTTAAATCGAAATCGTAGTTTAATTTGGATTTCCAAACAAAACCAATCATTGCGGAAGTGAAAATTTAGATAAACAAACTCACGCACTAAGATATATACTACTAACACCCATTCAAATAGCTCCTTGTGGAATTCGAGCCCGACTCTTATTGGGTATTACTATTGCATCGACTGTTTTCATATCCTCCAACAGAGGAGTGAAATTGGACGAGATCAATCCTCTCATCAAGTCGTCCCTCCTTAGACCTCATTGTTGACAGGTCGGTCTCTTGCTCAGAATTAAGGGGTTGGTTCGCCGACTCAAGGAACTCCACTCTCCTCCAAGCCTCCAACCGAGAAGACTCTACCTTCTCGAGCTCCTCCTACTTCTCGGCAACCTCATCCCTGAGTAGGGGTGTTCGTCGGTCGGTACGGTTGGGTATTTAGACATTTTGGTTTGGTATTTTTGGTATTCGATTTCTTAAAATGCAATCCAAATATCGTACCTAATTAAATTCGATATGGTTCGGTTTTTATCCTTTCGATTTTGGTTTCTTAAAATGCAATCCCAATGTCGTACCTAATTAAACTCGATATGGTTCATTTTTGTCCTTTCGGTTTCGGTTTATTCGGTTAGGTAACTTCACTTTATTCGGTTTGAGTACAAACTAGTGCATAGAGTCATACACTGTAATATTGTAAATTAAAATACTCATAAGTACAAAACAAAAACCGTTTGTTGACAAAAGCTTTGTCCAAAACAAGCAAATATAAACCTAGAGAGAGAAAAATGTACATAAAAGAATAAATTTGATCATTAGAAATGTTTTGTTACTTGCTTAGAGTTAATTGATGAACTTTGAGAATAAAGGAAAATAAAATTGTAGATTTTTATATTTATGTTATAATTAATAATATGTGTATTGTGTAATATAATATATATTTCGGTCTGGTGTCGGTATTTCGCTATTTCATTTTAAAATACCAAATACCATACCCAATACCAATATTTTTAAAACTTAAACCAAATACCATACCGAATACCAAATACCAAATACCAAAATTTTCGATTTCGGTATGGTAATTCGGTATTTTCCAAATTTTCACGACCCAAAATCCATAAGGTCGTGATGGCGCCGGACACCACTGTCAGGCAAGCCAATCATTAATTAGTTGAAATAAATTCCTGTTTTAACATTTTCGAAATCGTTACCTTTCACTTTAATACATAATAACTAGATAAAACAAATCCATTAAGTAAAAGCAACAGTCTATTTTTCCAATTTAATAAAAATACATCCCAGAACCCGATGTCACAAGTACATGAGCAATTTATAAAAAATTTACAATTTCTACAAAGCTTCTCCGAAATACCAGTGGACAAGGAAATTTTAAATAAAAGTAAATACAATGCGAGGGAGACTCTGTCGGCTGCGGGTCGCCTCCGGATGATGCAGCTCGCCTAAGTCTCCGGTGCCGGCCACATTGCTATGAAAGTATCTGTGCAATAGAAATGCACAGCAAGCGTAGCATGAGTACATAAATAAATATGTACCCAGTGAGTATCCCATCTAATCTCGAAGAAGTAGTGACGAGAGGTCAACTTGACACTCACTAGGGTCCGCAATATAATTTAACAATATATGACAGCAGCAAAAGGCATATGAGAGTAATAAAAACAGTAAACTTTAAAAGTAACTGCAATTTAATAAACACCGGAAGTAAATAAATAATTTCTACTTCATTTTCCCCAAAATATCTGTCAAGTCATTATCCATGAAATCATTTAACAATTTAGCATGGGCATACAGGATAAGGACAACTGGCCTGAGCCATCATAATAATCATATTTGTGCACTGCTGAGGGTCGAACGGCCCGAACCATGAATATATCTTTCAATCCGTCGTGGTGTACGACCCGCTCCCATGAGAGTGGGGGAAATAACACTTCGCTCGCGGAATGTAAATTGCAAAGCGGTCACATGCACATACAACATTTTCTTAAATTACTTTTAATGAATAATTCCTTTAAATTACCAATTTCTGTGATCTCAGGGAAACCAAAGTTTCATATAACATAAATTCATAAAGCATATAATTCATTTCTAGAAAGAATGCAAGGCATGATGTGGGCCTAACTACCCGGACATAACAATAATAGCCGCCGCGTACGGACTCTCATCACTTTGTACGTGCGTAGCCCCCACAAACATTAGTACATAGTCATTTAAATCACTTATAGGGACAATTCCCTCTTACGAGGTTAGAAAGGAGACTCACCTCGTGGACCTACTTTCCGGGTCAAGAAGGCGCCCGAAACTTCAAACTCGTCTCCCAAGGACTCGAAACTAGCCACAAGTACTTAATTATATCAATAAATACTAAATGAATCAATTCTAATAAATGGAAATGAGTTTTCTAAAGTCATTCCCAAAAAGTCAAAAATCGAACCCGGGCCCGCTCGGTCCAAACCCGAAATTCGGACCAAAACCCGATTACCCATTCATCCCTGAGCCCGGATATATAAATGGTTTTTGAATCAGACCTCAATTTGAGGTCTTAATCCCCAAATTTCAATATTCTTAGGTTTTACCCAAAATTCCCAATTCCACCATGAAAACCCTAGATTTTAGGATGAAATCTTGTCAATCGAAGTTAAGGAGGGAAGAAAATGAGTTAGAAATCACTTACAAATATTTTGGAGAAGAAAGAGTGTTTGGAAAATCACCTCTTATGTTTTTGGAGTTTTGAAAAATGAAAAATAACTGAAAATCCCACTTATTTATACCCTCTCAGGCCCCCACCGCGGTTCGCACAAAAACGACTGCGGACCTTGGTAGCAAAATCAAGAAAAAGTGAAGAAAACCAAGAAAAAATGACTGCAGTGACATGCTTTAATATTTTGGATGTAACTTTCTCTACAAATGTCCAAATTACGATTTCGTTACCTTTCTGGAAACTAGACACAAAGGGATACAACTTTCATTTTTGAATCATCTCAACATTCCTTGTAGATCAAAAAATATAGGCTTTCTAAGTCAACCAGTGGCCCAGCTCCTCCACCCCGGACCACGAAAAAACGACCGCGGCCGCGAAGGCCCCCACCGCGGTCAGCATAAAAAGGACCGCGGACCACGGTGGTGGGTTTAGAGATTTGACTTCTCTGACCTGCAACAACTATGTTTTAAGCCTAAAGACATCCCGGGACCTACCCGGAACTCACCCGAGCCCTCGGAACTTCAAACCAAACGAACTAACAAGTCCCAAATCATCCCACGGACTTGCTCGAGCCTACGGAACGCCTAAAACAACGCTAAAACTCATAATCACACCTCAAAATCCCTAGAATCAAACTTAAGAACTTTAAGTTCTTGAATTCATTAACAATGCGCCGAACCGACCTATACTACTCGGAATGACACCAAATTTGCAAGCAAGTCATATTCGACATTACGGACCTGCTCAAACTTCCGGAATCGCATTCCGATCCCAATATCAAAATTTCCACTTCCGGTCGGATTCTTCAAAACCTTCAAGTTTCTATCTTTAGCCAAATGACTTCAAAATGACCTCCGGACATTCGAATTCACTTTTGATCGCGCTCCCAACTCCAGAATCACCATATGGAGCTATTCCCAGACTCGGAATCCCAAACGGACATCTATAACACTGAAATGCCTTCCAATCCAAACTTACGAAATTTCTTCTAAAATGCTATCTTCCGCAATATACGTCGAAACGCTCCCAGGTTATCTAAAACCCGATCCGGACATACGCCCAAGTCCGAAATCATCATACGAACCTGCTGGAACCTTCAGATCCTGATTCCGAAGTCTTTACTCCAATTTCCACTCTTAGCCGATTCTTCCAACTTAAGGTTTCTAAGATGAGAATTCTCTTTCCAAATCCACCCGAACTTCCCGAATTTCAACTCCAACCATGCGTACGAGTCATAATACCTGAAATGAAGCTGCTCATGACCTCAAACTGCTGAACGACGCTCTAGAGCTCAAAATGACCGGTCGGGTCATTACAGAAATTATGCACAACCCTACCCTTGAGAGCCTTTTATCTGAAATTGGCACTCATCTAACTGGACTCGCACCTGGGCTACTTGAGCCTGAAGGTCACTACATTGGGCCTCCATGCCTTTGTTGAGTTCCATCCCCTCCTCCTTGGCCCTTAACGCCCCCTTAAGAATGTTGAAACGCTCCACAACCGACATCACCTCTTCGTCTTTCTTCTTTAAATCCTCTCTCAAAGCCAGTACGTCGCCTCTTTCGCGAAAGCAATCTCGGAGCTCCTGGTAATTTCCACGGCACATTGTATACTTATTTTTCTGATTCACATAAATTTCTTTACGCCTCTTCTCCCGTCGAGCACTCTCAATCTCCAGAATAACCGTCGAAAAATGTCACAACCCAAAATACCCAATTGTGATGGCCTGACATGAAATCAGGCAAGCCACACATTTTATTTGATTCAAGATTTATTTCGGAAATTCTCTACATTTACTACAAGATTATCACTTCATAATTCGTTAAAATGTTTTAACATCATTAAAAAAAACATTGCTCAACCAACCCTAGATCTAGTGTCACCGGGTCATGAGCTACTACATCAAATATCAAAATAATGTGCCGACATAAAGTTGTCTGAAATACATAAATATGATAGGTAGATAGAGAAGGAGGTAAACGAGGCTGCGATCTCCAGCTGCTACCTCGATGCCCCCGAAGGAACTCTGACTGTAGCTCAGCTACTACTACCGGGTTTCGTTGTACCTGCATCTGCACACAAGGTGTAGGGGGTAACGTGAGTACACCAACTCATAAGTAAAGAACTCAAACTATGGGCTGAGAGGTAGTGATGGACTAAACCTCAAAAATTACAATAACAACGTACAAAAATTAGACATGTTCACAGTTTATCTGAAAATGAACAAAAATATGCCAAGTATGACCAGTGCACTCTACATGCCAATATATATATATATATACGAAACCAGTGTGGAAATGCACATAGTACTCACAGCTCTCACACAGAAGTCTAGCCAGTACTGTATATGGCTCTCAGGCCCAGGGAAAATCCATCCCGGAATATGCATAAACACTGGTGATCGTAGTCACTCAGTACTGAGGAAAAAGGCCAGTCCAGCCCCCACGGAGAAGATCCATCTCCGGAATACAACACTCGGACAAGATACACGTCTAAGGACGATCCATTCCTCATATATCATTAACTTTGACAAGATCCATGTCTAGGGAAGTTCCATCCCTCAATATCAATCCGCTCGCTGGGGGTGTAAAGACTCCGGAGGGGCATACTATTAGCCCAAGCGCTATATCAAGCCAACGAAGGCATGATCAGAGTATCGCTGCGGTGTGCAGTTCGGTTTCCGAACTTTCTCAATAACAGGCTCTCGGCCTCACTCAGTCATTACTCTACAGTCTCTCACATGAGTTCACAGTTGCATGAATTAGCCCGAAACAATGATAATTATACATAATATTAATAATTATCGAGACTGAGGCATGAAATGATATGCTATGATAGGACTTAGTATATGAAGTCAAATAAACACATAAGGAGACAATATTATACGACCACTCGGGTCTCAGAATTTTCGGTGTGAAGCCCTAGCATAATACAAAGCATATTTGCATGTAAACGACCGCTTGGGTCTCAACAGTATCGGCGTGACGCCTTAATATATATTTTATCATGGTTTCTAACATGCTCGCATTAATCACATTGATAGAAGCATAGATATCATCAGGGAATAATCAGTATACGGCTCCATGGGGTGAACCAGACCACAAATCACTCGGTGCACGCCCACACGCCCGTCACTTGGCATGTGCGTCACCTTAATTATAGTCATATATCATATAGTTCGGGGTTTCGAACCCTACCAAGTTTGGAAACGTTACTTACCTCAAAACAAGCTAAAATCATAGCCCTCAATGCCTTTTCCTCTAAACTCGGCCTCCGAGTTATCCAAATCTACCAAAAATCATATTTATATCATTATTATATGCCAAGGAACAAAGCCCATTCAAAAAGTATCAAAATTAACAAAAACTCCCGAAATTGGCCAAACCCGACCCCCGGTCCCACGTCTCATAATTCGATATAAATCACAAAAATGGAATCCTTATCCTCCCACGAGTCCGTACATACCAAGAACATCAAAATTGGACCTCAATGCCCCCTCAAATCCCCACTCAAAGGTCTCCAAATCATAAGCCCTAATTCCCCAATTTTTGGGTTTAAATCAAACTAATTTCAGGTTTAATTACTTAGAAATCAACATAGAATCACGTTTTGAGTTCAAAAATCTTACCTCCAAGTGTTTCCTTTGATTCCCTCTTTAATCCCTCTCAATTTGGCCAAGTTGAAGGAGAGCGGACCGCACCAAAATTGTGCGGTCCGCAGGAGTGAAGAATCAGAGAGCTGGGTTCAAGTCCAAAGGCAAAGAATGCGAACCACATCATTTTTATGCGGCCACATAACCAAGAGCGCATCCACACTTAGAATTGTGCGGTACGCGGAAGTCCAGCAAAAGCTAGAACTCAACGCCAAAGAATGCGGACCGCACCATAATTATGCGGCCGCAGAAGCAAGTGTGCAACCTCACTCAGAATTATGCGTCCGCACAACCTCCGCATGGGAATTTTTGTCAAATATTTTTAGCTTAGTATAAATAGAACATTTTTTCATTTTTACGTCAAGTTATGTTTTAGAGGATCACCTGTTTCATCTTTTTTTACTGCTTTTGGCACTTTTGTACTAGATTTGTCTCTAAACACTAGATTTTCTTCCCATAATCTTATATTATGGATTCTATCTTCAATTCTTCTTTAATTTTTACAATTTTCGTGAGTAGCTAAATCTTTAGCTAGGGTTGTGACCCAACCCTAGTGTGGGTATTTAGTGGGTGTTTGATTTAGGGCTTGTTTGTGATTGGGTTAGTGATATTTAGCCTAGTTCTTGCTAGAACTCAAGAATCAATGGTTGCAAACATTGATTCATGCCTAAATGAATTAGTCTCTACTTGAGAGGGGGGGACTAAGTCTAGGAAAACTTGGCTAATTAAGGAATTGGGGTGAACTCAAGAAATTGATAGCCCCAATTCAAGGGTTAAACCTAGAGATAGACTTGAGCTAATATCACTTGTTTTGTGCAAATACCCAGTTGGACTTGAGAAATCCAAATTGGGCAAAATCACTCCAACTACGGAGAGGTATAGAGTGAGTATCCAGGTGTGATAGCTATATTACAACCCCAACTAATAAAGCTTGCCCTAGAATTTACAACCCGTTAGATAACCACCTAGGTAGAAGTCACGACCCTAGTCCCTTTAATCATTTGAAAAACACCAAAAACCAAAAATATTCTTAGTTTTATTAATTATAATCAATAGAGTAAAATAGAAGTAGAACACAAACTGAGTTTGTGGAAGTGCAATTAGATCCAAAACTTGCAATTAACTTAGATATACACCTAATCGCAATTGTTAACTCCCTGTGGATTCGATCCTGACCTTTGTTGGGTTTATTATTGCATCGAACGCCTCGCTACTTAATAGTGTGGATTTTTCCGAGATCACTCATCATAATTGGCACTGGAAACGAAATAGCAGATCCAATTAAGGGTCACACACAAATCAAAGCAACGTGTCGGTAATAAGCATCATCATTACACATGATATCATGACGTCACCCCATCTCTTGGACCAGATGGCTCCAACAAATTACCCAAGAAATCTGAGGAACTTGAAATATGCGGCCCACAGAGGGCCACGTTGCATGTTCGCAACGATGACTATGACTCATATGGTCTACTTGATAAGATCGAGCCCGCATGACATTATCCGCTCATTGAACTCGCCTACGAGGGCGGCCTCAACAAGCGAAGGGACTAACTGTATGAGCCAAAAATTATCTTTGATATGATTAGATCGTGTTAGCATTAAGAAGACCTCCATGGATTGCCACGTGTCACCAGTACGACTTCGATAAAGGCCTACCTAAAGTCAAAGTGGTCTCTTAAAAGGTTAAGGCCGGAGCCAATGAAACTATTGAAGATCACAGTCGAAGAGTCATCGAAGATCATGGTCGAGGTCGAGCACTCATTGTAGATAGAGTAAATAACGACTAGTTTTAGGATAAGACATAAAAAGAGAATATTCTTGTGGATATTCTATGTACCTATACTATTAGGTTTTTACGTATATCTTCCTTATAAATAGAAAGAGACACAATTATAGGGGATATAAGATATTCTTTTGTAAGAAAACACATTGACTTTCTCTATAGAATCTGGCTTTATTGCCAACATACAATACAAACTATTTTTCTTAAGATTCTTCCCTAATTTTTTCACTCAATCCTAGAACAATCTGAATATTCGAAGGCTCATCAATCATTCATCATTGTCAAATGGAATAGCCACAGAACTTACCCTTTTCGGGTGGCTCACACGTTCTTATTTACATAAATGTCATTCATTGTTATTTAATGTTATCCCCTTCTTTTGGGGTCATTGAATATTGTTAGTGTTATCAACATTTACTGTTATTCGGATAGTATACATATTATCTTATTACAAAATCAGTTAACATACCTTTTGGATATTAATATTGGCTAAGATTGACTTTATTTTATTAAATCTAATTGTATAAGCCTAGATCAAAATTCTGGGTCAAAGAAAACTTATGGCTTAACCATGTTATGATATTCTCATAGCTATAGGAGTATGTCATTGAGGATAAATTGAGATATTTAAATTAAGTTAAAGGGTTCCGGTGGGATAATTGGAATAACTTCCTCCTTATGTCTCTGAGATTAAGCATGGGACGAAAAACTTTTGACTAAAAGCGCTTTATTAGAAAATCTACGGAATAAGGCCTAAATCCCCATTTACAATATGACATGTTAGCCCTCCATTAAAAGTTGGTATCGTTTTTGCCCTTGCCGTCAACAAATTGGCTCGTGTATGCCCTTCATCACTAACGAGAGACTCATAAAGGCACGTGGAATATATTTTTGCATTTTAAAAATTCAAAACCTAATTAAAAAAAGCCAAGTGGATTTTAAAAAGCCACATGTATCTGAGAGGGCAAGTTAGACCTAGTTCGAATTGTACAGGGGCATATATGAGCCAGTTATAATTGTCATTTCTCAAAGATCAAGCACAACCATGTACTCTAAATCAGTCACTTTCTTCACTAGAACATTCCTTTCCAATTCCAAGGCTTCTATTTCTCCATGATCAACGAGTATCATAATATTCTCAAGATCAAACTTTCCTTTGGAGAGCATTTCTTTCACGGATTAGAGCTTTATTTTCCTTATTTAACCTGCATATGAGATTTGAAACTCTAGGAGGAAGCTCTTCATATTTCATTCCCAATAGGAATATTTTTCATCCTAAAAAACAAATTTACAAGCAAATCAAAATAATTAAAAGAACTCATCAAAATTTTTACTTATCTCATGCTTCGGGCCCTTGAAAAACCTTCTCCCAGCATTTAAAGGAGTCCATGCGATGAAATAATTGGTAGCAAGTCCACAACGACACCTCCTATTCGATCTCTTTGAGCTATTAGAACATTCCGACATTGTCTTTTGTTATGATTCGACCCCTTCGAGCTAGGAGGATTTAATGAAGTCATTATCGTTCATTTGAATGTTTGTGTCTATGACTGAGTTTATTTGCTGTGATAATTAGTTTGGTGTTGTCAAAAAAGTGTCTAAGTAAACTGATATGGAGTTATGAAATGTTTGAGAAATGACTAATATAACTGACTTATATATGCCCCTGTACAATTCGAACTAGGTCTAATTTGCCCTCACAGATACCTGTGGCTTTTTAAATCCACGTGGAGTTTTTGCTTAGGTATTGAATTTAAATATATTCCACGCTCGTTAGTGATTAAGGGCATATACGAGTCCAAGTATTGACGGCAAGGGCAGAATATAGACCGACTTTTAACGGAGGGCTAACCTGTCTTATTTCAAATAGTAAAAGGGCATTTTAGGCCCTTTTTCGGTAAATCTATACAGTGTAGCCGGCAGGGGTGGATCTACTTTATGAGGTCGGGGTGCCACGTCACCTGCTCGCTTCGGTAAAATATTTACTATGTATGTAATATATCTATGAAACAACGGATATATTGAAGCGATGGCACCCGACATAAACAAAGACGATATGGGTGCCAATGGTCCAGTTGCCCTTCTAAAGGTTATCACTGACCTTGTGAATGCGAGATCTCTATTTGTCTCTTTTTTTTCCGTTTTTCCTTTATTTTCAGTTCGGCCCTAGGGCTTCACCTCTTTCTCCATTTTTTCTTCGTTTTCATTTCCTCTTTTTTCTTCGTTTTCTATTCCTCTTTTTTCTTTCTTTTATTTGCTAAGTTTCTCTATTCTTCTTTATTTTTCAATCTTTTGTATTCCAGTCTTTATTTTGTTTCTACATTCTATTATTATATCTTACTTTATGAACAACTTTTTTCAAAGTAGTTAGGATATGACATCTCTTTCTTTATGACACAATATTAATTTAAATATTGAAGAATAATTTGAACTGTTTTTTCTATTTGCTTTTGAAAAAGTAATTTGATTAATAGACGTTTTGAGTTGATTATTATGGGTTGAACGTTGAAGGTTTTGCTTTAAATATATTACCATATAACTCGACGATTAACATGTAAAAAATAATTCAAAAATGATAAAGGTAAATTAATGTAGTCAAACAAAGAATATGTAGTATTAAGCTATTCTTTATGCAAAAAAATTTATTGGAGACGCTCTTTCATGAATTTTTTTTGTAACTTTTATATATATTCAGCATAAACATGAACCTAAATTCAATTTAGTTGCTTTGTGAATGAAAGACCAATTTGAGTTAACCATAACCGAACCGACTCATCCCTACAATTCGGTCTTGTAACTAATTGTAGATAATACTTAGAGGCATAGACATAAATTTTCGTAAATAGTATCAATATTTGAAAAAGTGAATAAATGAATAAATAACTATAGTGACAAAGTCAATTTTTGTATCTATATCCAATATTTTTTATTTTATTATATAAATATATATATATATATATATATTTATATATAGTAAAAGTTTTTGAGGAAGTGATGTCCTGTGATACCACTTGTTGTCATATATATTTACCCCTCAATATTATATATATAAAGTAACAGCACTCGCAATCTCTGATTCCTGAATCTGCCTCTGGTAGCCGGTTATAACTTTATCTCTAGATCCTAATAGAGGAGTAATAGCACATTAACAGTTGCGAGACAAGGAGATCGATGATCATTAAATGTTAGCTTAGGAAATCGCACGTAAGTCAACAACCAACCCCTTTCTGTCCAACTCCAACTCTAACCTCAAACGTCGTAACATACCGACACCTTAAATTATTCTCATGTAATTCCCGTGCTCATCCATTTCTCATTCTTTTCTCCCTACCTACACACATACACACACTAATCAATGCACTTAACGAGTTCACGTCAGCTATGACCACGAGCACAGAAATAGTAACATATTTTTCGAATATTTTATTGTAACCTGTATATGCAATATGTTAGTAGTACTATTTTATAATTGAGATTTTGGTGATTTAATAATATGGTTTTTTTTACATGTAATGTATGACGGATAGTTTAATGTATTTTTTTTCTCTTTTGAAATATGTGATATCTTAATGTATTTGCTATAAGTTTTTATACTTTATTTTGTTTGTTTCTACTGAAACTATATTCTATCTTTTGATAGATAAAATGTTTCAATCTATGCCTCCGTGTGCGTACTCTACTAATTGCAACGGAGAATTGTGCACCACCTTAATCGCCTGGCTTTTCTCTTTTGGTCAAAATTGTGTGTGTGCATGTACATATATTATATATTAAAACATTATTGCAAAGAACACCCACGTACTTCTTAGGAGGAATACGACACCTTATTACCTTTCTAAGATTAGTTTAAATGTATTGATGGTGTAAAAAATTTACAGAAAAAGAAATCGTTTGATAATCAATAATTAATAACCTATGAAAATGGTAAGTGACCCACTGTCTCAAGTTAAATTATACTGAAATTATTTAATTTATATTTTTCACTTTAATTACTTTTAATATGAGAAGTATCTAGGGGTCGTTTGGTAGGGTGTATACGAATAATACGGAATAATGTGTATTAGTAATACAAGGGTTAGTAATGCAAGCATTAGTTATGCAAATGTTATTTCTTATCTATTGTTTGATGTGGTGTATTAAAATTATAATGCATTGCATATTTTTTAAGAAAAATACTCCCTCTACTGTTCTAATTTATGTGAACTTATTTCCTTTTTGGTCCGTTTAAAAAAGAATGACCCATTTCTAAATTTGGTAACAATTTAGTTTAAACTTAGCATTCTACCTTTAATGAGAAACTTTTATAACCACACAAATACTCTGGCCCCTTTTTGACTTGTTTAGGACCACAAATTCCAAAAGTCTTCATTTTTTCTTTAACTCAATGTCCGGTCAAACAGGTTCACATAAATTGGAACGAAGGGAGTAGTTATTTACAAAAATGCCCTCCATATTCTCTAACTTTAAGGACAATTTTGTCTTTAACCATGCTAATGCATGCATTTATAGCGTTAATATCACTAATGCCATGGTTTTCTATGCATTACTTATGCATAGGATAGTGCCAAGTATGATGTATTATTAGTTATACACAAATTGAAAAAATGTATCAAACAAGGTATCAGTTATGCATAAAGCTAATGTTTGCATTATTTTTTCTGATACATCCTGGCAAACGACCTTATAGTCATATAGATGCATGTTATGATATATTCACGATCATAAATTCAAAAATCCTTCTTTATTTATTAAACTAGATATTAATCAAATAATTTACTATCATTAAATTAAAAAGGGTGGAGTAATTTAAAAGAATCCGAATTAGGTCTAGTGAAAAAAAAAGGAAACGCCTTGATTAAAAAGAGTGTAGTCTGCTGCTCTGCAGAAGACACAGTGTACTACTGTATCCCTAATTCGAGCAACAATTTTTACGGTCCCCCTCTCTCCTTACTTTTACCATGTGGTAAAAGCAAATGTACAATACGTCGGAACGTAACTCCACGGTAATTCCCCACGCCCACACCGGCCATAGCCGGTTTGTAGTAATATCAGTTTGGCTAAGGAAAAAAAAGTAGAGTTAGAAATGGAAAAGTAAATGAAACCCCCTGCAAATTAGAGGAAAGAGTTGTGCACCTCGTTGCACCAACTTCGCTTTAGATATTAATGAAAAATTTACCAATGAAAACTCATCAAATTTGTTAATTCAGAAAAGTATTTTGTAAGTTTAAAAACATGTAGAATATGTCCTAAACATAAAGCGGACCTAGAGTATTAAGTACGAGTTTAGATGAATTTGGTAATATATATATATATATATATATATTTGGTTGAGATTCCAAACTATAAGTATGTCGGCAAATTTAGAAATCGTAAACTCAAATTATTACTCTATTTCTGTCTCTGTAATGGAGTGATAAATTTATAAATTTAGAAATAATTTTACTTGGATAATTCGTTTATTTCTAATGATAAATTTTTATATCACACAATATTATGATAGTTTTAAAACCATAATTATAAAAGTCTTATAACTACAAAAACTATTGCTCCGATAATATATTAAAAATTATAAATCTTAAAAATCTTTTTTAGTACGCTAAACTTTATGCCAGGCGAATGATATCATATAAACTAACTAATAAGTCAACCAAGAAAGAAATTAGTACTTGTAGTAACAAAAACCCAGAAAAGGCAAGAAAAACCGGCATTTCATAGTTGCCGGCGTTAATCTTAGGGGTCGTTTGTTACAAGGTATAAGTACAAATAGTACTGGAATAAAAATCCATATCATCTTTATAGTTTGCTTGATTAGTAAATTTGGGATAAGTTATTCTGGAATTAAAGTTATTATCGAGATAACTTATACTTTGTAGGGGTAGGATACTTAGTGCCAAGATAACTTATATTTTCTTCTTAGAAATTATGCAAATGACATTTTTAATACAACATACTCCCTCCGTTCCAGTTTATGTAAACATATTTTCTTTTTGGACAGTTCCAGAAAAATGACCCCTTTCTAAATTTGAAAACATCTTTGCTTAAACTTACAATTCTACCTTAATGAAAAGCTTTTATAATCACACAATAACTCTGGACCCTTTTTAACTTGCTTATGACCATAAATTACAAAAGTCTTCATTTTTTCTTAAAATCCGTGTCCAGTCAAACATATTCACATAAATTGGAACGGAGGAAGTACCAAACAGTGGATAAAAAATAATCTCAACATACTAATCTCACCAAAACTTATCCTATCAAAACTTATCCCGGTATAACCTATATCCAAACCAAACGACCCCTTACAGTAGGGGAGCAAATGAAACATATGGTTATTGAATTCAAAAACTTGATACTTTTGACGTAGAATATAAATTTATAGATAAAAATCATTAAATTTACAATAAATAATAAATTTATAACTTAAAAATATAATGAGTTTAATGCTAAATATATAAATATTGACCACATAAAATTAAAATTCTAGATCCGGCTCAGAATAGTAGTATGCTTTTACTTACAGTATAGCATTCGTTATTATATATAGATTACGCAACGTGATTAGGTGGTGAATTTTTTTTAGCTTTAGAAAATCATGGACTTCGAAATTCATCAAGAAGAAGAAGAAACTGAACCCCCACCGAGTTACGACGACTCACTCAACAACTCGAACTCAACTCACCCAACAAAAATGCCGACTCCTACACCAATGGAACTCGAACCCTTAGCTGCAGTTCACACGTGGTATAATAACAAGCCAAAGTACAAAGAGTGTCTGAAGAACCACGCCGTAGGTATCGGCGGCCACGCCGTAGACGGCTGTGGTGAGTTCATGCCTGCCGGTGAAGATGGCTCACTTGATTCCCTCAAATGTGCTGCTTGTAACTGCCACCGCAATTTCCACCGTAAAATTGCTCAACCACCTCTTATCACCGCCGCTGAACCGCCGCCGTTTGTTAATTATCATTCGCCGTACTACAGAAGCTTACCGCCACCTTGTGGTTATCTACAGTACCACGTGGCGCCACAACAAAGACCGTTAGCTTTGCCGTCAACTTCTGGAGGTGGTGGGTATCGTGAAGATCAGGAGGACATGTCCAACCTCAATAATAGCGGAGGTATTATTTTTTTTCTTTTATTTTTTTAATATTATATTAGAGAATCAGGGTTGTGAGTTGAAAGTGTCAATAGTAGCGGCGAAGATTTTTATTAAGGTGAATCAAATGTAAAGAAACAAACTCACCAAGAAATTAAGAGTGTTATTACGTAGATTATATACATATTCTAGAAATGTTAACAAGTTATACATTATAATTTTTCAACGAAGAGGTATCGGTTACCAGCCTTTGATACTTAATTTTTTGACGAAAAAGTATCGATTGACTTCCTTTAATTTGGTGCATGTGGCTCCGCTGCCAGGTGATTCCCACAAAAAGATTCACTTGAATTCCCTTCCTTACTACAAACCTATTTTATACTCCCTTAGTTCAATTTATGTGAACTTGTTTGATTGGGCACGGAGTTTAAAAAAAAATAAAGATTTTTGTAATTTATGATTCTAAACAAGTTAAAATGGGACCCAGAATGTTTGTACGGTTATAAATGATTCTCATTAAGCGTAGAATTGGAAGGTTAAGCTAAAATTATTTCCAAAATTACGAAGGAGTCATTTTTTTTTTAACCGAACAAAAAAAATAAGTTAACTTAAACTGAAATGGAGGGAGCAAGACGCTTTCATTAGACTCTAAGCCTTGATAACGGAGATAAAATTGAATTGATGAGTGACCACTTCTTTTTAAACTCTTTTGGAAGCCATGAGACTTCCATTATACCACTAAATTATTAGTCTTGAAGGTAGAGTCAAAATTTGATTCTTATGAGTTCTTTATTTTAATCATTTTAAATTATTAAATTATAAATTAATAATTCGATCATATTCAATGAATTTCTTTAGAAAAATACTGAAAGACCAATTTCGGCCGAAGCTGTAAGCGACAGTAACTCCGCCTTTGCTCGAGAGTAATTGTGTGACTAATTTTGTTTAAAATTTAAGCGGTTATTAAGAATATCTTTTATTTACTTAACTATATTTTAGCAGGTGGTTTGAAGAAGCGATTTCGGACAAAATTTAGCCAAGAACAGAAGGAGAAAATGCAAGAACTGGCGGATAAATTGGGGTGGCGGATTCAAAGGGAAGATGAGGAGTTGGTGCAGCAGTTATGCAACGAGACTGGAGTGAGAAGGCAAGTGTTTAAAGTTTGGATGCATAACAACAAGAACACTCTTGGTAATAAGAAACCCTAGAACAAAAAGAAAAAGAATGAAGCTCCATTATTTTTAGGTATTTTTGTTAATATTATGTTAGATATGTAAGTACTTATTTTGTATCTGGAAATTAAACCACGTATCTTCGTTGTTAGAAGAGGAAGACTTTGAAATTAATTTGAGATATTGGGTGGCTGAGAATGTAATCTTTCTCAATTGTAGTTGATGATATCCGAGATGGATTCAGAATTTAAACTATGCGGGTTCAACCTTTAAGGTCATAGTCGGATTCAGAAATTTAATGCGACGGGGCACAATATTATTCAAGCCCCCTAAAAGCTTTTAGTATCAAGGGTACCAAGTGATTTAAATTAACCATTTCAAGATACACATATATACACAAGATTTTTGCCGAAGTTTATGGGATCCGATGACTTCAACGTAAACCATACGTCCGCCTATGTTTAAGGTTATGAGTCATACCTTTGTTGCAATTTTAGTAGATTTTATTATATATAGATTTATGTTTCGCATCTAAATTATTGGATTCAGATGAACCTGGTGTGAATCCGCCTTGCTACTAAGCTTTAGGCCAAGAATATTGCTCTTTTCTTCTACTTCCATTGTGTACTTGGAATGCATATTAAGTTGGGAATGTTAAATGCATCATTGTAATTTGTATCTTTACTTCTCCCAGATTATATGTGTTCATAAAAGAGGTCAAATGGTAAACAAAACTGCTTGTTTTTTATTCTTTTGACGTTTTTCCTTTAACAGAGTGATTTGATGCAAGCTAGGAAGATTAATTGATCTAAGCTATCTTTTTGAAACTTGTTTTTCGTAGGACATGAAAGGTAAGTTGAAAACAACAATAACATATTCAGTGTAATTCCATAAATGGGACTGAGGAAGGTAATGTCTATGTATGCTTACCTCGATCTTGTGTAGTTAGAAATAATATTTCTTATAAACCCTCGGCTCAAAGTAAGCGTACATAATCACACCAGAATAAAGAAAGAAATACGGTAGTGAAAAAGAAAAATAATAATAACAACAATACAATAAATTGTAAGTGGGAAGTGAAACTTGATCAAAGAAAAGATAAAGCAGGCGTTTGGACATAAGAATTGTAAAATTCGCAAAAATGATGAAAATTGTATTTGAAATTTAGAGTTGTGTTTGAACATAAATTTCAGTCTTGGTTGTTTTTGAAGTTTTGTGTGAAAATTTAAAAAAATAGTTTCTTACAGTTTTTAAAATTTTCGAAAATTTTCAAAATGATCTTCAAGTGAAAATTAATTTTTTTATGAATAAACGTTAATTTCGAAAAAAAATGAAAACTTTTTTCATCAAATTTTATGTCCAAACGGGCACAAAATGGTTGGAAAAGGAAAAAAGAGTAGAGAAAATGCATGGTTGCGTTTAAGCTTGCTGTATACACACGAACAAAGAGTAATTAATAGAGGAAGACGAGATGAATTAACTTCTTTTTTATAACGGTTATATCTAAACTTGCGCACGTTTAAAGGGGATTATTATCCCTTATCCCTCTAAACAAACGACTGTACTTCTTTGGATGAATGATGATGAAAAATATTTTCATTTTCTTCTCGTAAAACCTTTTGGTACACGCAGATTAGTATTTTTTCCGGTTGACCAATTTGCTTTTAGCACGTTTATTAAGAAAATATTAAATTTTATATAAAAATATATATGACTAAATTATTCCTAATTAAGCATTTAATGTGAGGAGTAAGAAAATGTTTTAGAGATATGTACATAGGAGTTATTTTATAAAAATAAATTAATTTTTTTTTGATTACATAACTAAACACTTATTTTGAACCAAAATAAAAATTTAACTGATCACTTATTATGAAACGAAAGCAGTATAGTTTATTTAATGAAAAATCAATATTTTAAAAAGAATGAAAATGATCGAGTTTGTCACAGGGGAAGGGAAAGTAGAAAAAGAACAAAGATGTTTGATCATAGATAGGTGTGCAGCGTTCCTAGGGAAGGGAAGAGCTGAAATAAACATATTACTACTACGTATTATATTGAAATTTACATTGTTTTACATTTGTCTTGGAAATGAAGTTTTGATAGTATTTGCAACTGTAAAGTCCATATAATCTCAATATTCCAAAAAGTCGATAGATCCAAAGCTTGATCCTTTTTTCTTTTTCATCTTTTTTTTCTTCTCTCTTTTTATTCTTTTTCTGCTTCTACTTCTCATTCCGAACTTAACTTTTTTCTTTTTTATGTTCCAAAAGGTACATGTGGGCACTACTGCAACATAGCAGTCGCATGCATTATGATATTCCTACATATTTAATTTGTACTTTTGTGTATTCAAGATATATTGTGACGAACGATGGTTACGGTAGAGCAGTAAGTATTTTTCATTCTTAATCAAAGAATTTAGATTCGAGTTCTGGATATGAAGTCGTTTTTATTAGGTAGCGTTTATCTTCCTACGTGAAACTTTTCGGTGTGAATCTGATTTTAATCGGATTCCAATGCGGGTGATTGTCATCTGGCGAAAAACAAGAGAAGAAGATATATATTGTGATTTTTTTGTTTTTTCTACTCGGATAAATTAATGTATCAACATTGGAATTCTAACTACTATGAATTTGCGTCGCGTAAGACTTATTAATAGAAAAATATTTTCTATAAAATAACTAACATCAAGGCTTAAATGCGAGACTTTAATAAAGGATGAAAGTATTTTATTTGTCCTATCGCAATTCTTGATGTTCTATCGTGGCTGTTTACACTTGTGCTTGCCAATAATGAGCAAGGAATGTTGTTTACCTTGAAAATGGTAATTACAATTATATTAGATTTTGTGGTTCTAAAAATATGTGATTTATTTTTATACCAGTTGTTAGGCAATAAATGCTAAGTGTGAGTTAGGAAAATGAGGAGCTAGGGACAGTGGTGATATGCAAACCGAACAATTGTGAGACGGGGTCTCAAGCTGGCCAAAGTTGGGCCTCGAGGTCGAGCTAGTATACTTAACAGAGGACGATCGATGAAGAAATAACAACTTAGAGGGCCTCGAGGATAGCCTTTTATGATCAATAATGAGCAATAAATGAAGAACTATTAATGAACACAATAAATGGAAGCAATAAATCAATAGA
The DNA here is from genome assembly GCA_005239495.1 of Nicotiana undulata. Lineage (NCBI taxonomy): Eukaryota > Viridiplantae > Streptophyta > Magnoliopsida > Solanales > Solanaceae > Nicotiana > Nicotiana undulata. Next base: position 131,745 of record ML249908.1, read on the forward strand.
ACAATTGTAGAGTATGTTTAAGTTAGGGAGCAGAGAATATTCTAGTTCTTGTATTGTGCCCAAAAAATGACAAGGGTCCCCTTTATATAGGAGGGGGATCCCAACATAGTGCATGCATAATTATTACAAAGAAATACAACTGGTACAACTATTTAATGGTCCGGTATGGACTTTGTACTATTCTTGCAGGTATTGTCAGCTTTAACCACGTGCTCTTGGGGTTTCCCGCCTCTCTACAATGGTCATCGATTTACAGTGCCCCGAGGTCGAGCATAGGGAACCTTTGACATGCTCCCTCGGGGTCAAGATTTAAATTTGCCCCGAGCTCCTCGAGGTCGGGCGCGAAATGCCATATTGGCCTCGAACTCGGGCTCTACAATTTTAGCCGTATACAGATAGTCCCCGCGTTTCTTGGAATGAAAAGACGAGAAACGATTTGAATTCTCCAATTCTTCAACGCTTCCGTCATAACGTCAGTTATGCCATATTAAACGATTGATGTGACAAAAGGGATGCTCAGAGGTCACGTCCGCGCAGCTCTCGAAAAGTCTTCGAATTGATTACGACGGTTAGCTGCCTTTTGGCTTTCCCCAACGCACATGACTGGCCCCTATAAATACTCCTTTCTTCGCCCGTTATTTCTCACTTCATCTTCAAACCTTCAAAGGATCTCTTCCTACTTCCTTATGGTGTTCTTTCCCTAATTAATTTTTCTCTTTTTCTCTGAAACATTACAGTAAGAATGGCGAAGACCTCCAGAACAGTCGCTCAAGATGATAAAGCTTCCTCTTCTTCACGCTTGTCTAAGGGCAAGGCAATAGTACCCCCTCGTCTCGAGGAGTGCATCCCAGGACCCTGTGAAACAACCTCTGATTTCAAAGTTTACAAGCCTTCTTCGAAGCTGGGACTGTGTGAACCCATGTCCTGATACATTAGCCTGATAACAGGCACCGAGAAAGTGAACGCCGATTGCTGCTGGGGGGACGCAATACTGGTGGAGATTCCCTCTCGAGAGGAAGATATAACGACCTAAAAAGCCGGCTTCCTTAGTGTATACAACTATCCATTTACCCTTGGTCCAGTAGATCCATCCACGCCGTCGATAGACCCCGTTATACTTGATTTCTTCAGGCAATATCAAGTGACACTCGACCAAATCCCTCTGTCATTTTGGCGCGTCGTTTATATGTTCAGGCATTTTGCAAACATGGTCAAAGGGATGCCTTTTTCCCTCGACCATCTAATTAGAATGTAAAGCCCCCGACTTTACCGGGGAGGTCTAATTAAACTTCAAAGGCGGGCCTCAAATGTTCTCTTTGCCTGCACCGACGAAATCAGGGACAAAGGGTGGATGAGTCGCTTCGCCTGAGTTAGGACCTCAAATCTAATTCCAGTGGAGAGGATGCCATTCCCTGAAGAATGGAATACGAAACGTAAGTGAATACGTTAATTAAGTGTTTTCTCTATCCTTCAGACCAAATTCCCCACGAACTAATTTCCTTCGATGATGCATCTGCTGCGTGGTACCCCGGAGTGGTTAAGGATCTCCCCGGCTGGGTTGGCCAGCTCGATTCGACCTGCCTGTATGACGAGCGCGTATGGCGTGACCTGGTCAGGGCTAGGTGGGAAGCCAAAAATCATGGTGAATTTTACTTCTACTGTACTTGTGTTCCTTAGAAGAGATATCCCGACCGTGTCCTCATTTCTTGTGCTTATGTTTTGTGTTTGTGCATGTTCGGGAGAGGCCTCTTTGATGATAGAAGCATCGTCGGTGGAAATGGATACCCCAAAATTTAGCAAAGAGAAGAAGAGAAGAAGGAAATCGTCGTCCGAGTCCTCGAAGACAAATAAAGTTAAAGTGGAAAAACCTAAGGCCGATTCAACGGCCTCAACTCTAGAAGTATCAAAGAGACCCCGAGCTGGAGGTGAAGAGAAAAATGATTCCCCAGCAGCCACCCTAGGAGGAGGAAGCACGATTGCTCTGTATCTTGCTGAGTCGGTGGCTGTTGAGTTAGAGGCTTCTAAATCAGAAATTGTTGCTGTTGTTGTCCCACCTCGGGCTGAAGAGGCTCTCGAGGGTGGATCGGACCATGTCCCAAAGCCGGTTTATGGTCTAAATATTCCCCGAGCCGGGGGGCACTCAGTAGACGAGCTGGAGGAGCCTAGTTCTGAAACTCTACAGAAGCAAGAGAAGGGCACGATCAATCCATCCGAGTTTATTGAAGTAAGTGATTCCCCACCAGGCCCGACATTGTCTTCGAGAGAGATACATGATGCCCGTAATATAGAGTCTTCCGATGTGGGGGAATCCATTGAAGATAAGGACGCGTTTGAAGGACTCTTTAATGGGGTCGGGGAGAACCTCGAGCTCAACGCCTCGCTCATCTTCGATGAAGCCGAGAGGCTCTGCATAGGTAATCTTTCATAAATTCTGTTCAGGGCTCTAATCTTCATCATTCTAATTTTGTTGCCTTTGCGCTTTCAGGCCATAGTGCTTTACAATCAGATCTTTCCTATGTTTAAAGACGAGTTGACCCACTACGAGGGAGAATGCAGGAGGTTCTCCGTGGAGGCTGATGAGCTAAGAGCTCTTTTTATGTAACAACCCGACCGATCGTTTTGAGAATTTAAGCTACGTTCGGTGGTGTAGATCCTGAACATCTTCACATTGTGTATATCGACCTGTGTGCATGGTTAGATTCATTTGCCGGATAATTCGGAGTTGAATTGAAAGAAAAATTTCAGTTTTGGAAGCTTAAGTGCTGAGAGTTGACCGGAGGTTTGACTTTTGTGTGAACAGCCTCGGAATGAATTTTGATTAATGTCAACAGCTTTGTATGATGATTTTGGATTTAGGAGTGCGTCCGGAATTGGTTTTGGAGGTCCGTAGGGTGATGTGAGGTAATTTCGGCGATTTCGGCTGATAGGAGAAATTTTGACATCGGGCTCGAAATGGAACTCCGGAAGTCGCTGTAGGTCCGTGGTGTTATTTTTAACGTGTCTGCAAAATTTGACGTCCATTCCGGGTTGAATTGATAGGTTTCTACGCGAGTTTTGATATTTGAAGTTTTGAAAATTCATAAGCTCGATTTTTGGTTTGATTCGTTGTTTTAGTGTTGCTTTATGTGTTTTGAAATATTGAGCGAGTCCGTGTTAGGTTATATGACTTGTGTGTGTGGTTGAACAGGGTCCCGGGGGCCGCGGGTGTGTTTTGGATGGGTGTCGGGTCCATTTTCCCTATTTTTGAACAGCTGAAATTTGCCTTCTGGTTTTCTCCTATGCGATTGCATAGACGTAACCGCGATCGCATAGAGTTGTCTGACTCGCCCAGTGATTTCCTTCACTGCGTTCGCATATAGTAGTCCGCGATCGCGAAAGCACATTTTCTCCTTCATCGCAATCGCATCCAAAGCTTCGCGTTCGCATAATAGAAATGGGGCTGGGGGTCTGTAGGTTCATTCCTCTTCGCGATCGCAATGATATATCCGCGATCACATAGGTTCTGAAATTCTTCTTCTCCGCGTTCTCATACTCAGTGTCGCGTTCGCGTAGTACAAATCTGGACAGCTTCATTTTTTTTTCTTCGCGAACGCACCTCCTTATCCGCGTTCGCGATGCATAATTGATTGGGTAGAATATAAAGATTTAAAAAATGAGGGTTAAGCCATTTTTAACATATTTTGACTTATNATGGGGGTCTGTAGGTTGATTCCTCTTCGTGATCGCAATGATATATCCGCGTTCGCATAGGTTCTGAAATTCTTCTTCTCCGCGTTCGCGTACTCAGTTCCGCGTTCGCATAGTACAAATCAGGGCAGCTTCATTTTCCTTCTTCGCAAACACACCTCTTTATTCGCGTTCGCGATGCATAATTGACTGGGCATAATATAAAGATTTCAAAAACGAGGGTTAAGCCATTTTTAACATATTTTGACTTCTAGAGCTCGATGTTGGGCGATTCTTTGAGGTTTTTTCACACAAATTGAATGGGTAAGTGTTCTTCCACTAGAATTAATTATACTTCATGAATTAGTTCTTGTTTTTATCATTTAACTTGAGTTTTGGGGTGGGGAAATTGTGAGTTTTAAAAGAAAACTTCTAAAATGAAAATTCATGATTTGAATGACCAAATGATATCGGAATTGGATAAATTTATTATGGGTGAACTCGTATCGGAATGGGTAATCGGATTTTGTAAAATTTGTCGGGTTCCGAGGTGCGGGCCCAGGGGTCGACTTTTGGGTCGATTTTTATAATTTTGTAAAGATTGAAACTTTATTATTTGGAATAGTTCCTTATACTTTTATGTGTGTTTTGAAGTTGTTTTAGTTGATTTTGAGCCGTCCGGAGGTCTTTTTTCCCGAGAAGTCCATTTTTGAGTACCGGGTTGTCGTCTTTGAGGTAAGTATCTTGCCTAACCTTGTGTGAGGGAACTACCCATTAGGATTGAGTCTTCCTTGTTGATTGTAGTCCGAGTATGCGAGGTGACGAGTGTGTACTCGGACTTATTTGCAATTAGATTGGCCTTTTAGGATTCGTAGGTTCCTATATTACCTGTGTATGATTTGTAATTGTTACATTTGAATCCTTGGTTGTTAATTTCATCCCTTCCTGTTTAAATTAGAATTATTTGTTTTTGGATTCCTTCGTTGGCTATTTGACCTTAATTGACTTAACTGAGTGTTCTACTTCTCTTATCATCATGCTATATCTTCTTCCTAACTTGCCTAATTGACTATAAGTAGTGTCATCTAGCCTTATAGTTGACTAGCCGTAGTTGGAACATCTATTCGTTGGAGTCAAGCATTCCCGTGAGTCTTACATTGTGATTTATATGACTATTCCCTTAAGTGCTACTTAGGTCTAATTGTTAGACATTTATGTTATTGGTATTTCCTTGATGTTGCCTATTACTGGGCCTTTGTTTAAGTTGAGTTTATTCCGTGAAGTTAACTGTTTAGGTGAGATTGGTTATAGTTGTTTCCCTTATTATTCCTGTTGTTGATGATGTTGTGTGCCTTGTTGATTCCCTTGCCGGGATATTACAGTTTCTATTACTGTTGTGCTGTCAATGGTATTGTTTGCATTGTGATTCCCTTGCCGGGATGTTTATGGTTCTTATTGTTGATTTTCCTTGCCAAATTGTTGTTCTTGATGTTGTTTGGGTGAGGAAGAGTATAAAGCACGAAGGGTGATGCGGTGTATTTATTTATTGTGAGGATGAGAGTATAAAAGCACGAAGGGTGATGCTGTGCCATGTTTATTTTATTTAAGCACGAAGGATAATGGCGTGCCATGTTTATTTTATTTAAGCATGAAGGATAATGTTGTGCCCTTTTTATTTATTTATTGTGAGGATGAGAGTAAAAGCACGAAGGGTGATGTCGTGCACTTGTTTTGGTAAGGATGAGAGTAAAAGTACGAAGGGTGATGCAGTGCACCTATCTTTGCATTATTGTTTCCATTCTTCTGTTTGATAATTACTGTACTTGTTTTGGTGAGGATGAGAGTAAAGCACGAAGGGTGATGTCGTGCACTTGTTTTGGTGAGGATGAGAGTAAAAGCACGAAGGGTGATGCCGTGCACTTGTCTTTCCATTGTGGTTTCCGTCGTTCCTGTTTGATAGTCACTATACTTATTTATGAGTTAATATCCCGTTGCTTCAATTCGGATTTTCAAACTGATCTCCTATTGCATTTTTGACAAAACCTGAGATTTCTCCTGTACTGCATGGCAAGTTCTGAGTTACGGACCGAGTACCGATAAATTTCCTTGAGGAGACTATGATTACGAGGTTTTACCGAAAAGTATTATTTTAAAAGTGATGTTTTCGAAATGATCATATTGGAAGGACTTTTACATCGAAGGTATATTTGAAAAGTACTCGTCTTGCATAAAATGATATTTGGAAGTCATTTATCAGGAAAACATCTTTGGAAGCTTCGTATTTTGAAAAGTAACTATGTTTTATGTGATTCTCCCTACTAAATATACTTATATATACTTTTGGGGGAAGTATGTTTTCAAAGGAAATATTTATATACTAAAATGGTTATGTTTTTGAAGTTTTTCATATGAACTGCTGTTTAATGGTTTCCTACTAGTTTATGGATTTTAATGGCTAAGGCTCGATATGAACAAATAGACATAGAGATGAGTTATTGGTGTTCTCCATTGCATTGTGTTTTCTTCCGGTTTGGCTTGTTTTACTGTCCATCTTTCTGTGTGTTTCTTTTTATGCTATTTCGTGTTTAATTTCTGTGATTTCTTTCCGCTTTATATTGTATTTGCTGTAAAATATTCCGTGAATTCTTAAATAGATGTAGTGTTCGGTTATTTCTATATTCATGTCCGTTATTTTGTGGACCAGTGGTGTCTTGACTAGTCCTCGTCACTACTCCACCGAGGTTAGTCTTGACACTTACTGGGCACCGCTGTGGTGTGCTCATACTACTCTTCTGTGCATTTTTGTTTGCACAGATCCAGATTTTGGCTGTTAGTAGCTGCGCAGATGATTGCCGAGGAGACTCAAGGTAACCTGTTGCTACGTTCGCAGGTTTCGGAGGCACCTTCTTTTTCTATTCAACTGTTGTATTTATTTCCAAACAGTTGTATTTAGAAGTTGTAGAAGATTCGTAAAGCTTATGACTTGTATTACCGGTTTTGGGGAAAATTTGTAAACTCTGTCAAGATTTCTATATCGAGACTGTTAGTTTTCTTTTATTATTGTTGTTATTCAGTAACTGTTAGGCTTACGTAGTCCCTAAGACTAGGTTCCATCACGATACCCAACGGAGGGAGATTTGGGTCATGACATTTATGTACAATATGTTCTTTTGTTGAATGCTGAAGTTTAGCAAATATAAACAAAAACCTCAGTTCTAAGAATGCTGAAGTTCAGCAAATATAAACAAAAACTCCAGCTCTTAGAATGCTGAAGTTCAGCAATAACAAAACAAACTTCAGCTCCTGTACTGAAGTTCAGCAATTACAAAACAAACTCCAGCTCATAGAATGCTAAAGTTCAACAATTACAAAACAAACTTCATCTCCTGGAATGCTGAAGTTCAGCAATTACAAAACTAAAACATTAGCCAAAAATGTTGTAGTTTTATTGAACTGAAGTTTGCCATTGCACTATGAATTGAAGCTTGCGTGATTGCCTTTGCATCAGGCCAAAGTTTAGGCAAAAATATCTGAAGTTTTGCTACACTTCAGGCAAAACATTCTGAAGTTCGAACTTCAGACATAAATTTTTGGGGAGATATTAAAAAATAGCCATATTTACAAGCAGTCATTCAAAAATAGCCATAGTTTCAAAAGTAATCGAATTTTAGCCACTTTTCATGTAAAGATAAATCTGAACGAAAATACTGTTCAAAATTCGGAAAATACTCCAGCATAATATACTGAAAATTCCAATATAATATGCTGGAAGTTCATACACAGGTGCTCGAATCTCCAGTATATTATACTAGAGTTCCAGCAAAGTATATCGGTCCAGTATAATATGCTTGAAGTTCATACACAGGTGCTCGAATCTCCAGTATATTATGCTGGAACTTTCCGCGTGTTGGAGTTCCAACATAATATATTGGAAGTTCATACACAGGTGAACCGAACTCCAGTATATTATGCTGGGCCGGTTCATGTTGTAGCAAAATAGTAGCTATTTTTTAATGACTTGGTAAACGCTGGCTATTTTTAAATGACGAGTCCGAAAATTGGCTAGCCCATGCTATTTTTACAATTTTTGCTACTTCAGGTCCATATGTCTGAACTTACGTGAAAAGTGGGTACGCTTGCAATTTTTTTTTTGTAAGTTAAAAGATGACAACTGGGTATAGATGCGTGAAAAGTGGGTACGCTTGAATTTTTTTTTATGTAAGTTAAAAGATGACAACGGGGTATAGATGCAAATGTCACTTTTGGCTGGGGATTTTCTTACCAACACTGGCCGATAATTAGTGTCACTTTAGTTTTACGTAGTATTCTTTTATCATAATTGCCGTTGATTTTTTATTTTTTTTTGAACTATATTTTACCAACGTAGTGGGTCATTCAATTAAATGAAGTTCTTTGTAGAAAGAATGGAGAATACAAATTGAAGAATATATATTTCAAATATTTACGTACTGTTGTACAATAATTTCTATAGTGTGACAAAGCCACTTTAAGTTTAGGGTCCTTTCATAAAATCACCCAGCAATTAATGTCACTTATGGTTTAGCATGCTAATACCAAAATTGTCGTAGGATGCAAAGCAATATCCTGTGCGATGAACTTGCTTGTGATTTCGAGGTAAACCTTCGTACCGGGTTATTCAAAGAAATACATATGAGAAAGAATAAACAACTAGTAAATGAGATAGCTGATGAAACTATGGTAAATTTTCATTCTTTATGAATATAAATTAATTTCTTTCCAATATAAAATTTTATTAACTTTTCATTGTTTTACCTTTTCTTTCCAAAAGAAAGAAATGGATGAACTTGCTAAGGTATATCCCGAGTTAAATGTCCCTGGAAGTGCTCCCAATGATGGGTATGCACAGGTTATGGGATCAGACACTCACGGAAATGTGCGAACTTTAGGAAAAGGAGCAGCTCCAAGTTTTGTTTATGGACCTGCATATAAGCGATCTCAGGCTGAGCAAAGAGATTTTGATAGAATGGTTGAGATAGAAGTTGAAAAAGCTACCTCCGCTATGAGAATTGCGATGGAAGAAAAATTGTCTGAAGCAAAAGAAAAAATAGAAGCGACGAAGAAAAGGTTATTTGAAGCAAAAGAAGAAATAAAAGCGATGTGGGAAATAATGTTAGAAGCGACAAAGGATATGGATGGCAAAATAGACGAAAAAATAAAGTTGGGTATAAAGGCATATCTAGAATTTTTGGGTATTACTATTGGCTCAAATAGGAAATTATCTGGTGATGAGCAGGTAAAAAATATTGTGCTCTTTAGCAAAAATTTATTGTATTTAAGATAATCTTGTAATTTAGTTTGCTTTTAATTGTAATAATCTTCCTCTTTTGTGATAGGTTTCTGTTGACTCAATGGACGATCACCAACAATCACTATCACCTGTTTTACTTGTTCGCACAAAGATGGTGAGTTCGTAAACTCGTTTAAACTATATCTTTTCTGCATACTTTTGAAGAGTATAGTTTTAACCAGCAGAGTAACCAATATAATATTTCTTCTCAGGTTAACATAATCAAGAAGATTGGAGTTAGTGAAGTTGGCACAAAAAAAAAACGGGTAAGTTTGAAAAAATTACAAGGTTCTTGTTCCTCCTTTTCAAAGGGAGAAACCCTTCATGTTATAGTTTGCAAAACTTATATAATATTCATTAGTTTTCATCTCAGTATACACAAATTACTTCTAAGCAGTAACCAACACATGCTGCACACAATAAGTGGAGCAAATTTATCCACCCAACTTTTGTGTTTTATGATTATTAGGGAAATAATTGTACACCCTAAGGTAGGTGATATAGAAAAGATTGAACAAAGATCATCTTTCATCCCACCATCACCCTGTTGCTGCCTCAGTTTCAAAGAAAAATATAAAAGAGTAGGGAATGATTTTCTTAAGTGCAAGATGAATTGAGAATAACTGAACATTTTCTTTTCCGTAGTAAAGGGTGAAATTGTGGTTTGTATTGAACACCATTTTTCTAGTATAGAATCGATGCTGAACTCTGATATGAAAGTGCATTATTGAATGTTGAAATAGCATTTGTTGCAGAAAATTCATTATTATCGTAGAGGTAAATAGATTCTATTAAGTGAGTTATCTCATTTAGATTTTGTTTTAACCTTTCGTGGGCAAGTAGCTTTACGTGTGCTCATTTGTATTTAGCTTTTTAGGCCTGATCGTGTTTATATTTATTTAAATCTTGTAGAACCTCCATCAGGTGGAGTTATATTTTCTTTCTTCCTCTCACATCCCCCACAACCAAAAAAAATACCATCAACTGTATTATGATATTACTACATAATTTCAGTTGTTGTTCGGTTTGGACGGTTGCATTCACATTCTTGGATTTTTTGCTTTATGTTGTCTGTTTCTTTCTCTCTTCAGTTGCTAGTATTACATTCATTATCAATTTGTTTCTCTTTTAGAACATGAATCTATTATTATTTTTGGTATTCCAATTATTTTAGAGGAGGAAAGAATTTACTTTATTATAAAGGGATAATTCTTATTTTTCTTGTGACCTATTGTGCAGCATTCTTGGAGGAAGTGCTGTCAATTACTGGCAGTGAAAAGCTTGACTTGTGAAGAGTTGGTTTCATAAGATTTAGTCTAGAAGTTGAGGAAAATTAATTCGAATTAGGAGTGATCTTAAAATACTATACACATTGAAATTACTATCTTTTATGATTTAGTTAGATTTGAGTTTTATGTGAGAACAAATCATTTGATTTGAGATTATCTATCTTGTACTAAGTACATTTTATATTGCTACTTTGTTCTTTGGTTACTGTGCTAAAAGATATTTGCTTTACATTTATTTCATGTTTGTTATATAAGTTGACATTTGTGAATGTAAATATGTTCATGATGAAACTAAACAGGGCATTATATTTATATTCTAAAAAATATGATACCGACATTAATTTAAGTGTCAAACATTTAATGCGATATTTTGCTATGTTGTAAAAAGATATGTCACTAAATTTTTTTAATGACATTCACATAAAGTGAAAACGACATTTTGTATATGTTGTCATTCACATAAAGTGGAAACGACAAGTTATCTTAGTGACATTTACCAAAATGTCGGAAATTTCAATACGACATTTAGTGAAGATCATACGTAAATGTCGTATTTTTTAGTAACAATAATCTAATTGACAAAAATTTTAAGTGACATTTTCTATATGTTATAAACTAAACGTCGTAGCATTTTTGCCGATATTTAGGTAAATATCATAAATTTCTTATTGCCATTTACCTAAATGTTGCAAAGTAAGTATCGTAAATTTCTTATCGACATTTACCTAAATGTCGTAAAATAAGTGTCATAATTTTTTATTGACATTTACCTAAATATCGTAAAGTAAATGTCATAATTTCTTACCGACATTTACCTAAATTTCGGAAAATAACCGACATTAAAATTAACGACATTTGATGCAAATATCAATTAAATATCGATAAATAAATTTGTGACATTTAAACAACTTAATACGACATTTATTAAATATCGCCATATTTCCACTTTCTTGTAGTGCCTTTAGATTGTTCTTGAAGTTAGGTAATGATAGACAATGGCAAATTAAAAGGTTGTCGTTGCGATAATTATAAAAGAAATGGTTAACATTCTAACTCATAATATGGTTCACTTAAATTGATTTTTTTGCCTTTTTCTGTGGTCCATAGTATCTTGCTTTTTCATATATCAAGAGAATTAACTTTTTTTTTCTAAAGTTTTCCTAGGAGTAAAAGAATCTAGGAGTATTTGTGTATTTTCAATGGATAAACTAAGGTTAATATGGTCAATTTCATTGTTAATTAATGCTAAAAGATAAAATTTTTAATATATGTGAAAACAACTAAAAAATTAATTAAAGTGGACCAAAAGGAGTATTATAAGTATTAAATCATTTAAATTTTCTTTTACTTAACTTAAACATTGACGGTTGGCGTCCTTGCATCTAGCTAGAATTTTATCTGTTATATCAGTTCAGGTAAATAATTTTCTTGTCTCCTAAAAAGTAATTATTATGGAATACCTGATTTTTTATTGCATTTCGTTTTTTCCCTTTGAATTTTAGAAACATATGAAACTTTTCTTCCGAACATAAACTGTTTAGAAAGCTTTAAGTTCACTATTTCGAATTAAACGCCATGACTATCTATCTTCCTCTCATATAAAGTGGTACTTTGTTTCAAATTTTGCACCAGAATTTGAGTTTAAAAGTTATAAGTTATTTTTTTAGTACTTGGTTCTCCTAATTGTCTCTGAGCCGAGGGTCTCCCGCTCTCTATCCTTTCGAGGTAGGGGTAAAGTCTGCGTACATTTTACCCTCCTCAGACCCCACTAGTGAGATTCTATTGAGTTGTTGTTGTTGTTGTTGATTCACCTAATTAGAGAGAGCTATTTTGAGCAACCTTAAGCAAGGAGCTTTTGGCATCATGGATTGCAAATCATAGCTGAAAAGATTTTTCGACGAATTTCAACTAACCTTTGCCTCTACTTTGTTGCTTGAACATTAAGCAAGAGGCTTCCTCCCTCTTATCTCTATTTGCACTCAAAATTCTATCTGGAGGAGAACTGTTAGAAACTTAGTTGCTACAGATTTCGAAGGGAATACCTGCACGTTGCTACAACAACAGAAAATCAATCAACCACTATAGTTCTTGCTATTTTTCGTTTTTTTGCTTTTGTTTTTTGTGCCTATTTTCCTGTCCAAATTTATCTTTTTCTCCTTTGAACTTTATGTTATTATGTAGTTATGGACTGCATTAATCAAATTAAAAATATTGTTAAAATGTATGTCTGGGTTCTGAAGCATTTTCATTCCTGATGATGGGTTAAGCCTTTCTTTTAAATCCTATATTAAATGAATTTTCAAATATCTTGATTGACTTCTAGCCTCTTGTCGATACGATGGAGAAACCAAAGTGACGGAGAGACATGTCAAAAGCATTGTCTATTAAGAGATAATATTTAAGATATAACATAATATTTTATTATCACATACAATAGAGTATTTATAATTACATATGCTAATAAACTAAACTAATTAAGTTTTCATGTTTGAAGGCACATAACATATCCTATTATTTTGAACTTGCCTATTATCAACACTCATTTTTCCAGCTAAATGGATGTTGTATTTATTTGAACGTCAACTATTATTATATATAATTCGTTTCTAATATTAACAATTATGTTATTAATAGATCCAGCTAAATAACACATGCAACGTATGTATCCTAAAATGTGCTTGCTCCGGGAATCGAGGTGCCACAGGCTGATCTTGAAGGAGTACCTCCCATCAACCCAGTCGACGTCAGTTCGCACATTGCTCTGAATGCGGACTTAGGCGCAGATCTCGAGGGGAGTGTACACAAAGAAGGCCAATCTGATGGCCGTGATACACAGGGCAGAGGAGACGAAGGAGTCAGCCTCCAAGTGATATTCGAAATGCTTCAGGCTCAACAAACAGTCATTGCTCAGTTACAAAATCAGCACATAGCTCCAAATAGGGTCGAGCCGGAGATTACTCGATGTACCGAGCCAGTACCGAAAATATTGAGCGATAACACATCGGGGACCGATCCTGCTGTAATGAAAACGCTCGAGGAGCTCACCAAGAGAATTGAATCGGGGGAGAAGAAGATCGAAACCAATTATAAAAAGGTGGATACTTACAACTCTCGAGTTGACCAGATACCGGGGGCACCACCAATCTTGAAAGGAATGGATTCAAATAAGTTTGTGCAAAAACCCTTCCCTCCGAGTGCGGATCCGAAGCCCATTCCAAAGAAGTTTAGTATGCCTGACATACCCAAATATAACGGGGCCACTGACCCCAATGAGCATGTTACCTCTTACACATGCACCATTAAGGGTAATGATTTGGAGGACGACGAGATCGAGTCTGTGTTGTTGAAAAAGTTCAGAGAGACCCTGTCAAAGGGAGAAATTATTTGGTATCACAATCTGTCACCAAATTTCGTCGATTAATTCGCCATGTTGGCGGATTCTTTCGTAAAAAGCGCATGCCGGGGCCATAAAGGCCGCAAAAAGAAAATCGGACCTCTTCAAGGTAAGACAACGGGATAATGAGATGCTAAGGGAGTTCGTGTCCCGATTTCAATTGGAGCACATGGAGTTGGAAATGTTCATAGATGATTGGGCGTTCAAGCTTTCACCCAAAGGTTGAATGAACGGAGTATTGAGTCACGTCAGTTGAAACAAAATTTGATTGAGTATCCAATTGTAACTTGGGTAGATGTACGTAATCGATATCAATTGAAGATCAGGGTCGAGGACGACCAATTAGGAGCTCCTTCCGGTTCAGTGCATCCAAATAGGTCGACAGACAAAAATCAGAGGGACGTCGACAGGGAGCCAAGGTTGAACAAAGACCCATACCAACCATATGCAGCAGATAGAAGAAATAGCGGTCCAGGACGCAATTCCACCCGGAACGATCGAAGAAGCGACCGAGGACAAAATTCTCGGGGACTTATGAGTAAAATTGGTTTTGACAAGTATGCGGATCCCACAAAGGCACCTCGCTTATCAGAATACAATTTTAGCGTTGATGCATCAAGCATAGTATCGGCTATCGAAAAGATCAAAGACACTAGGTGGCCCAGACCCATACATACCGATCCTTCTCAAAGGAACCCAAATTTAATGTGCAGGTATCATGGCACACACGGTCATAGGACCGAGGATTGCAGACAATTGAGGGAGGAGGTAGCCCGTCTATTCAACGAGGGACACCTTCAAGAGTTCCTCAGCGATCGAGCTACGAATCCTTTCAGGGAAAGGGACGCCAATAGGAAGAATGAACAAGAAGAACCTCAACATGTCATTCATATGATCGTCGGTGGGGTCGACGTTCCACAAGGACCCATATTCAAACGCACTAAGGTGTCAATCACTAGAGAGAAATGGACCCGAGATTATGTGCCCGAAGGCACTTTATCATTCAATGACGAAGAAGCAGAAGGCATTTCTCAGCCATACAACGACGCATTGGTAATTTCTAACTTATTAAATAAAGTTCAAGTTAAGCGTGTTTTAGTGGATCTAGGTAGCTCGTCAAACATCGTCAGATCGAGGGTCGTGGAGCAACTCGGCATGCAGGACCAAATTGTACCTGCATCTCGAGTCTGAACGACTTCAATATGGCTAGTGAAACGACTAAAAGGGAGATTATCCTACCGGTGAACGTGGATGGAACCATTCAACATACAAAATTCCACATAATCGAGGGCAACATGAGATATAATGCACTACTCGGAAGGCCTTGGATCCACAACATAAGGCAGTACCGTCGACCCTCCACCAAATGATGAAGTTCCCGACGACGGATGGTGTAAAAACGGTATACGGGGAACAACATGTTGCAAAGGAAATATGTGGTCGATGAAGTTACACCGATCTCGACACTATCAACCTCGGAAAGATGGAGCACCAAAGGTAAACAAGCGGCCAAATAGCAATCATCTCCCCCAGCCTCAACCGAATCAGAGAAACATGTAGTAGATGAAGAAGAAGAGGAGGATTTTCTAACCCCTCGAACCTTTGTTGTTCCCGAAGATTCGGATGCCACCAAATCAACGGTCGAAGAACTAGAACAGGTTATACTGATCGAGTACTTGCCCAAGCAAAAGATATACCTAGGAGCGGGATTAACGCCCGAACTCAGGAAAAAACTTATTCAATTTCTTATTGATAACATAAACTATTTTGCATGGTCCTATTTAGACATGACAGGGATCCACCAGAGATAACAACGCATCGACTGTGCCTGGACCCCAAGTTCAGACCGGTGAAGCAAAAGAGAAGGCCCCAGTCTGAGGTAAAGCACGCCTTTATAAAGGACGAGGTAACTAAACTCCTCAAAATAGGGTCCATTCGGGAGGTGAAATACCCCGAATAGTTAGCTAATGTAGTCGTAGTCCCTAAAAAAGGGAACAAACTCAGAATGTGTGTACTTAAACAAAACGTGTCCCAAATATTCTTTTCCACTGCTTACCATCGATTGCATGATCGATTCCACGGCCGACCATGAGATCCTTACTTTTTTCGATGCCTCTTCCGGGTACAATCAAATCCAAATGAACCTGGAAGATCAAGAAAAAACTTCGTTTATCACCAAGTATGGAACATATTTCTACAATGTCATGCCCTTCGGGCTAAAAAAAAAAGCGGGGTCTACATATCAACACCTAGTAAATAAAATGTTCGAAGAACAAATAGGTAAGTCAATGGAAGTTTATATAGATGACATGTTAGTTAAGTCCCTACACGCAGAGGACCATTTGGCTCATTTGCAGGAAACGTTTGAGATCCTAAGGAAATATAACATGAAACTCAACCCCGAGAAATGTGCTTTCGGGGTCGGTTCGGGCAAATTCCTTGGCTTCATGGTAACAAATCGAGGGATCGAAATAAATCTTGATAAAATCAAGGCTATCGAAGACATCACCATCGCGGACAGTGTAAAAATCCGTACAAAGGTTGACTGGACGGATAGTTGCCTTAGGTCGATTCATCTCGAGGTCATCAGATCGAAGCCATAAGTCCTTCCCTCTACTCAAAAATAAGAATGCTTCCGCCTGGACGTCGGAGTATCAACAGGCGTTGGCAGAATTGAAGCGATACCTATCGAGACCACCACTGTTTCACAGTTCGAAGGCATATGATAAACTTTACTTGTACTTGGCGGTATCCGAAATCGCGGTAACTGGTGTCCTAGTTCGAGAAGAGCAGGGTACGCAGTTTCCTGTTTATTATGTAAGTCGAACCTTAGGAGAAGCAGAAACTAGGTATCCACACTTAGAGAAATTGGCACTCACACTGATAAGCGCTTCTAGAAAACTGAAACCATATTTCTAATGTCACCCCATATTCGTATTAACCACTTACCCACTCCGTAATATTTTACCTAAGCCCGAACTATCGGGCCGATTGGCCAAATGGGCTATCGAACTTAGTGGGTGTGGATACCCAATTTCTCCCTCATATATATATATATATATATATATATATATATATATATATATATATATATATATATATATATATAGTGCATATGCATCATCATTTGATTTATAAGCATACACAAGTATTTTTCATAATTTTTAAAGGCTTTAAATTAATTTATTTCTGCATTTTTATTATATAAGTATCTAATAATTACCCTCCAAATTATTTTTATGATGATTTAATCATCTAAACTTATAATTTATATCAATATGTGGTTTTAAATATTTTCAGTGCATTTTTTATAATTACATTTGTATATTTTGGCTAAAATGCATATTTTTGCAATAATAGCCCATATACATACATAATTACATTATTTATGCAGAAATTGACTTTGTATATTTTTATAATGTTAAGTAATTATTTTTAATCATTTTCAGGAACAAATTATATTTTTTTATTACTTTTATAAATTATTTATTTGATTAAAATTGATTATTTAAAATCTAGCCCTAAATTCTTCCTATTTTCGGACCTAAAACTAGCCAGACCTCAGCCCAAATTACCCCAAACCTTAGCCCAATTTCCCCAAGCCCAACAGAAGTAACCCACTAGCCATACCCGTTTAATTGACCCACCCTAGTTTCTTTTAAAATCCCGGTCGTTGATCTCTAAGATCAACGACCCACAATCAACCGATCCTTTTTAATTACCTAAACCCTAATCCTAATCCCCATTTCCCCTTTACCCGCCGCCTCAGGATCCTCTCTACTCTCATCTTCTCTAAAAAAAAACCTAGCCGCCTCTCAGAAAACCCCTCCGAATCCATCTCTGTCATGAATTTTTTCATGATTCCCTTACCTTTTGTGTATTATATCACCATATCCTACGATTCTATGTTATCGCTTAGTACTTTCCTAAACATGGCAAGTACTACACCTCAGATTTCGACCATTTCCTTTTTTACTACTTGAATCTGGACATGTATCTCGTCCATATGCTTCACAACCATGGCTATATGGATCTGATTAGCCGAGATTTCGGCCAGTTTTTTACTTTTTCCAACTAGGGTTTGAATTTCCCTTTGTTTCTTACCGACTCTTACTTGATACTTTTACTTTTCTGTGTTTGACTACTCTTTTTCCTTATGTTTCCCTATTTTTACTTTATTATTTGCCTTAAACTTGAATCTGAACGATTTTTTTGTGTTTTGGTATTATTTGTGTGTTTCCCTGATTTACTAAATCTTTGATTTATGCCCTAAAATTGCTTCTAATTGATTCCGGAATATCTTCTTTCTATCCTATTTGCATCCGAATGATTTGTTTTGCATGTCTATGTGTCCGATTTATACATTATATAAACCTTTCCTCTATTCCCTTTAGACAGCTTTTTTCAAAAACTCATTATAGCCTCACTACATCTAAAGCTTTAATCTGATTTGCATTCTATATTCTTATTTTGGCCGGCTGGAAGTCAAGGCCATTTATTTTTGAGATCTTGCTATTCAGAATATTGAGGACTTCTGTTATTATGTGCGTTTTCACTTAACTGGTGAGTCACTTGACTTTTGCAATTTCATCCTTATTGTCCCAATAATCATAGCAGAGATATACCGAGCCTTGAACCGCTGCAAGAAAGGATATGGGCTTTTGAGGGTTGTAATATGTTACTACAAATATGGTTGTTGGAACATCTTCAAAGGGGACAATACCGTCAAGAATTTCCGCGGCGACCATGGAATGATCACATAGCTTTTCACCATCCAAAAAGAATGAATTTTATCCCAGACGGGTTTGTACAACCAGGAAACGTTGTGGGCTGGGTACACTTCTTTAGAAATTTGACTGACGACAAGGTCCATTGGATGTTCGAGGGGTTCCCTACTAGCGAATTCATCATCAGGTCAAGAGATGTTCCTCACCTAGTGCTAATCGGATTAAGGGGTATCTATCCTTATGCTCCTAAGAGAGTCATGAGGCAAGTTGGGAGGAAACAAGTCATACCACGAATTTCCAAGATGGTTCACTACAAAGCAGATTTCCAAGGTGATGTCATTCCATTCAAGTGCGAGGCACAACACATGTGTCATCTAAATATCATTGTAGCAAAGGATACCATCGAGCCAGATCGGTATCATGCCGGACATGTGTATTTCTACCTATCATGGTTGGTCGATGAAAAAACGGGAGAAGTCAATCAAGGGATTGATTTGGGAAATAGGATCATAGACGACGCTGCTGAGGCACAAGTAAATTACAGGAGGTTATGCAAAAGGATTTTTGAATATGAGGCCAGACACTTGGAACAACACAAAGTGGACATGGAAGCAATCAATGAATGGAGAGGAATCTCTACGAAATCAATAGAGAGGTGGGAGTATTTAGAGAAGGGTCTGATGGATCTTGAGGTGAAGATGAGGAAAAGGATCGTGGATTGTCAGAATGTAGAGGGCAATGAAGGAGGACATCTAGCAAGGGCGTATTTGCTGTTGGACATGCGCGACCTGGGGAATCTAATCGAAGGGGCTAAGAAGGCCAATCTTGGAGAAGGTCCCTCTGGGACCGAGTATATTAGAATTGATGTTTACTTGTCTTTCTAGAGTCATTTTAGAATTCGATTGTAATAAGGCAAATGCCACTAACTCTTTATAATTATTATCGTTTAATAGAGATTTGGTCTATATATCATATTAATGAAATGGTGCAATTATCGGCATTAAGTTTCTCCAAATCTGTATGTCTCTAGGCCTACCTCGGTCACAATTAGGTCCCGAAATTAGGACGCAAATCTATAATTCCGCAATACATGTTTAAATACGGCAAATATCCCTTGAAAACTCCCTATTGACTTTTTTACTTTTTTTGCTTTTCTTTGTTTTGATTATTCCCATCCCCCAAGGTTGGGTCGTGCATACTGGCATCATCAACATATCATACCAGATCCAGAGGTCTTCCACCACCTCCTCCTCTAAGTGATCCTAAAAGCAAGGGAAAAGATAAGATGCATGACATGAGTGGTATCAGGAAAGACAACGCTACACATGTAGAGAATGTTGAGACTTCAGATGGTCGGAGTACTCCGGCACAGAATGATTTGGTTCTATAGTTGGAGCAGAAAATACTATAGTTACAAGGGGAACTTGAGCAAGTCCGCAACTGTCACGACCCCAAATCAATAAGGGTCGTGATGGCGCCTATCGTGAAACTAGGCTAGCCCTCTAACACAATGAAATCAACATTTTTCGTTATATATATATATATATATATATATATATAGTCTCATAATCTAATAAAGATTCATTTTTTAAGACAAGTTCAGCAAGAATAACAACCAAAGCGATCAAATCTAATATTGCCCCAGACCTCTGGAGTCATCTGTCACGAGCATCTAAAACAGTAATTACAACGTATAAAATGTGTCTTTGCCACTAATATAGGTCCAAAGGTACGAAAGGTATATGAACTGGGAAAGGAAAAAAGTTAAGCTATGGACGCTGAGCAGCTACCTCGATCCTTGATCAACTCCAATGCACCTGAGAAATCAACTAACTAGCTGGCCCGATACCTGGATCTGCACACAGAGGTGCAGGGAGTAACGTGAGTACACCAACTCAGTAAGTAACCAAAGTAACTAAGGACTTGAGTGCAGTGACGAGCATTTCAAAGTGATAATTTCATAAAAACATGTGCCAGTGAAAACAAATAGAGTAAATCAATAGTCTACATTTTCCCCCCAAATACTTTGCAAACTCCAATTCCCCCATTTAAACTTGCATAAAACATTAGCTCAGCGTTTATTAAAGAGACTAAGTGTAAAATGAGTGAAAACAATAATCTCACAATTTATAGCCTCTCGGGCACAATATCACTCATAAATATGGTCTCTCAGACACTCGCGACTCCACTAGCACAGTCAAAGCTCACACTCAACACTCTCACTCAACAGGTATCATGAATACACATAACTGTTGCGGCGTGCATCCCGATCTAATACATACATATATATATATTATTGCGGCGTGCAGCCCAATCCATATAACATACGCTGCGGCGTGCAGCCCGATCCATATAACATATGCTGCAGCATGCAACCCGATCCATATAATAGTCGACTGCGCCCACTGGAGGTGTACAGACTTCGGAGGGGCTCCTACAGCCCAAGCGCTATATTGTTGCGTTGTGCAGCCTGATCCATATAATATATATTGCTTCGGCGTGCAACCCGATCCATATAATATATATTTCTGCGGCGTTCAGCCCGATCCATATAATATATATTGCTGCGGCGTGCAGCCCGATCCATAACTATCCTCACATACTCGGCTCTCGGCCTCACTCAGTCATCCTCACAAGCCACTCGGGAAACTCATCTCAACTCACGGGACTCAGCCCAAAATACCTCTCAGAGTTTTAACATAGTGTGATAACAGTGAAAATAACAACAAGTAGTAAACATGACTGAGTTCACAAATTTTCTATCAGAATAGTGTGAGAATAGTGTAAAAATACCCCTGAGGGTCTAAACAGGTTGGCACAAGGCCCCAAACATGGCATACAACCCATAAATAAGTATAAGTCTCTAAAATACAAGATATCATAAGGTTTCAAATCAAACACGCGGCTTAATAGTCGCTACGGGACGGACCAACTCACAATCCCTACCGGTGCACGCCCACACGCTCGTCACCTAGCATGTGTGTCACCTCATTAATCAAAACAATGCAAAAATACCGGGGTTTCATACCCTCAGGTCTAGAGTTACAATCATTACTTACCTCAAACCGGCCCGAAATTACTCCGCGATGCTCTTGCCTCTCGAATCAGCTCCCAAATGCTCCGAGTCTATCAAAATCACATTAATAACATCAAAATATGCTAAGGAGACGAAACCCATTCGAAAATTATCAAAATTAGGCACAATTCCCGGAATTGGCCAAACCCGACCCCCGAGACCACGTCTCGAAATTCGATACAAATCACAAAACCGGAATCCTCATTCTTCCACGATTCTATACGTACCAAGAATATCAAAATCGGACCACAATTGCCCCATAAATTCCTCAATAAAAGTCTCAAGTTTCCAAGCCCTAACCCCCAATTTAAATACTGATTTTTCCCATAATCTCACCCTAAATCAGTCCACAAATCACATAGAAATGACTTTTAGGTTCAAATATCTTACCTCCACGAAGAACCCTCAAATTCCTATTCGAAAATCCTTCAAAAAGCTTCAAACCCGAGCAAAAATGGTGGAAGAATGACCCAAAAATCGCTAAGGGTCCTATTTATATGATCTGCCCAGCGATGACCGAGCCTGCGGTCCTTTTCTCGCACCTGCAGTCCCAGGTGCGCACCTGCGCGTTTCACTTAAGGAACCCAGAACTCGCACATGCGGCTGACTATCCGCACCTGCGGCTTCGTAGGTGCGGTAAAATCCTCGCACCTACGGATCTCCTCCTGCCTACCAAAATCCGCACCTGCGGCTACCCTTCCGCAGGTGCGGCCACACCAGAAGACTAGCACCAGCAGCTCCTTCAGCTGCATTTTCCAACTTTTATCCTTCCAATGACTATCCGAAATCAACCCGAGCCTCTCGGGGCCCCAAACAAAAATACAAACAAGTCCCATAACCTTATTCAAACTTAGTCTAGCCTTCAAAATACCAAAAACAACGCAACAACACTAAATTCACCTCAGATTCAAGCCTATGAACTTTGAAATTTCTAAATTTCACCAAAGATGCCGAAACCATTCAAAACACTTTCGATTGACCTGAAATTTTGCAAACATATCCAAAATGGTGTTACGAACCTGCTCCAACTTCCGGAATTCCATTGCGACCCCTATAGCCTATTTCCACTACCGACCGGAAATCGCCAAAAATTAACTTTCGCTAATTCAAGCTTAATTCTACACCGGATATCAAAACCAAATTTCGAACACACTCCTAAGTCCCAAATCACCTAACGAAGCTGTCCGAGCGATAAAATCTACATTCCGAGGTCGTTTACCAATAAGTCAACTCCTAGTTGACTTTTTAACCTATTAGGCCACTTTAAGAGACGAAGTGTCTCAGTTCTCACCACGACCACTCCGAACCCGAACCAACCGACCAAACAGATCATAATTAGGTTAATTAACACATGCTAAAGCTAAAACAGGGGAAACGGGGCTAAACTCTCAGAACGACCGACCGGGTCGTTACAGCAACTTGGCAAACCTTTCCCTCACCTTGAACGTCCCAGATTCAACCAACAGAACGCCCAAAACCCAGTGTCTCCCCAAAACACACCAAACCAGCATCCACAAAATCCTCCCGCACCTCATCAATACACCACACCTCCCCAAAATCCTAATCCTCCACCGGTATAAACTCCTCTTCAGCACCAATATCATCCAACCCAATACCCATAGACTACTACCTACCATACTCCTCAAAACTCAACCTACCCCTGATCCACATAACTCGACCAATGATCACCACTACACCCAAATCCCCGAAATTCATAAAAACAACCCCATATATGTAGAAAATCTACATCACCCTTCCCAACAAACCACATACACACCAGAATCCGCCGAGAAGGACCTGCTCATCAAGAATATGGCGGAGGAACTTAAGAAGCTCACAAGTCGAGTCTAAGGCGTCAAAGGGGTAAAGGCATTGAGGGTTTGTACTATGAGGATTTGTGTATTCAACCGGACGTAGAATTTCCAGAGGGTTACAAACCTCCCAAGTTTAAAATGTTTGACGGAACAGGTGACCCAAAGGTGCATATGAGGACATACTGCGACAAGATCGTAGGAGTTAGAAAAGATGAAAGAATCCGCACGAAATTATTCATGAGGAGCCTCACCGGAGATGCCCTATCTTGGTATATCAGTCAAAATCCAAAGAAGTGGGTTAACTGGGTAAGCATGGATTCAGATTTCATGGATCTATTCAGATTCAATACGGAGAATGCGCTAGATGACTTCTACATCCAGAATCTTAAGAAAAGCCAACAAAGAATTTCTGCGAGTATGCTACTCGGTGGAGATCGGAAGTTGCGAAAGTAAGGCCGGCATTGGAAGAAGAGAAAATGAATAAATTCTTTGTCCGGACCCATGATCCACAATACTACAAGAGGTTAATGGTTATTGAAAATCACAAATTCTCCGACATCATCAAATTGGGAGAAAGAACAGAAGAAGGAATTAAAAGCGGGATGGTAACCAATTTTGAGGCATTATAGGCTACCAACAAGGCCTTGCAATCAGGAGGCATATCCAAGAAGAAGGAAGTAGGGGCCATGATGGTAGCCCAAGGTCCGATATCTCCTATCACATACCAAACACCTCCACCCACATATCAGCCTTCACCTCCCAGATATCCACAACCCGCCACCACTTACCATACTTATAACACCCAACCAACATACTACCACTCACCGCCAGCCCGCCAATACTATCAGAAACCCAGACCAAATTTCGACCGCAGGCCACCCAAACAATACACCCTTATTTCTGAACTCATTGATCAGTTATATGAGAGACTAAAAGCTGCCGGTTATGTCTGTCACACCTCCTTTTTCCCCGATAAGGGTGGGCTAAGGGAGTTTTTTCAATTAAAGTGACATTAATCGAATTTGAGATTTATTTATTTAATTTAAGAGTCTCCACCCGGTTTTACGGTGTTCCGGGACACCATTTATTTTAAAATCTCAAATCGAGGAAATTTTTAAACTGTTCTAAAAACAATCTGCGAACCAGAAATTCGGGTAAGGAATTTTGTTAACCCGGGAGAAGGTTTTAGGCACTCTAGAATTCCGTGATTCTAGCACGATCTCTTAACTATTAATAATTGGCCTAATTATCTAATTATTTATATATTTTTAAACCTATTATGCTTTTTACTTTTAGCCGCTTTCAATATTTATGGATTATTCTGAAATAAGTCACGATGGCGTGCACTTGTCGTTTTTTTGGGACACGCTGCAAACGCGCCACATGAAATGCACCCGCAGTTTACAACGTGTCGATTTTTATTATTGTTTGAAGTTGTAGTCGAGTAGCATAAAATACAAACTCAAATGTAGATTACGTAATCATGACTATGGTCATGATGATTTAATTACATATCTAAAGCAAACAATTATTTTTCATAAATTGTTTGTTTTTCCTAAGTCATTTGTAATGTTAATCTTAAGTGTGAAAGAGGTAATTTAGGGACTACAAGGTATGTGTTGGTTCAAGGTATTCTAGAACTAAATTTGGTAGCCTAAAAATCAAGGTCTGGGCCAGACTGAAATCTGGCCCATTTTTCGCTAAATATAATGGGCCATTTGGGCGCTATGCAGTTTTCCACTGAGAAGACACATTATCTAGTCTAATCTTGATTCATGCCAAAGAATATATAAGAACAAGGAATTTGATTTTGTTAACGACACTAACAATTTGTGAAATATACTATAGGGCTGAGTTTCAAATGAATTTATAAAGGATATATAACTTTGGAGGCCTTTAAAGTCTGGGCCATGAATAGCAGGCCCAATAAGGTTTGTTTTTCAAACTTCTTTGGGGTCCAATATTTGGACCCGTCCAGCCCAAGACTTTGTCCTATTTTACAGGGCCTAGGACAAAGGAATTTTTATAAATGACTAAGAGCAGAAACATAAACGTTACCACATACTTTAATATATTAATCATGCTTTATGCGTTAATCATCATAAGTTCAGACTAAAATAAAGAGGGAGAGAAATTAAACTAAAATAAATATAACTATTGGGCCATGTAACTGTAGAGTCCAGTGGACTCAAACCCATATCCGACTTAAAGGGAATTCCAGGGGAAAAAAATTCAGAACAGTACTCTTCATAAAATAATTGGAATTTATGCCCCAGGCTCAATAGCCTAGGGGTCCAAACTTGTTCAGGCCTATTGGGATGGCCCAATTTATATGATTTTCCCTTAGAAAGCCTGTAAAAATAAAATTTCATATTTATATAAGAAAAGAAGACACATGGTTTAATGGATATACAAACTTTCAAAGAAAAGTCCAGTCCATAATGTTACAACTGGAATCTATAATCTGAACAAGGAAGATGATGTAATTTTCATAACTAGTAAATCTAGATTACAGCTTTCAAAAAAAAAAACTAATCTTAGACTAAATGAAGGGCACAGCTGTTGCTGCTTCAACTCTAACAAAGCCTCATACCATTTCTTAGCCAAAAACCAAACAAACACCTGCAATTTTTTATATAACAAAATGTGAATTTTTTGGAGTGAATTTGACTCAACTAGTGGTCAGATTCACACCTTTAATGTTGTTTAATAGTTCTTTCACAAATAAGTTCATATTTTCAGAAGAGTTTCTTAAACAGTTCCAAACCAAACAAAATTAAGTATTAACACACATAATCTAAAGCTGAAGCTAGAGCACAAATACACACAATTATGGGAAGATTTCAGAGCAAACAGATTTCATTTCATCTAGAAAAATGGTTACATACCTTTTAAAGAGAAAAACAACAAGAGTATAGGACCATATAAAGGTCAGAAACCAGAGAGTTGTGAGCCTTAAAACAACAACAAAAGAACACAACAACAACTAGAAAGAAACCCAGGAAAATACTAGCTCTAAGTAATCAATATTTTGAAGCAGAAAATATAACTAAGAAACCAGTTTTTCAGAGAAAAACTTAGCTAGGAGAGAACCAGTTTTTCAGCATGTTTTTGTACTCATCTTTATGTTTTCAGAGTGTTTTTTGTACCTTTTCAAAGTAAAAGTGTGTTTTTCAGAGTAGTGTGTGTGCAAAATTTTGTTCTTGTGAATTTTCAGAGTGAATCCCCCTAATTCTGTGTTTTTGAGAGCAGTATTTCTATCAGCTTTCAGAGAGATTTTTCATTATATTATGTGTGTGTAATTCTCTGGAATAGAACAACCTATATATAAGTAGCCTAAGGAAGGCATAAGTTAGGAGTATTCCTTATCCTTTGATTCTGAAAATAGTACAGTACAACTGTCCATTCTTATCCTATCAGCATTTTTGTAACAGCTAGGATAACTGTACCATTTCTAGAAGGTTTTTCTATTTTACAACCCTTGTTATTTCTGAAAATTACTGTTTTTTTAAAAATAAATTTTATTTAATGATTTTCTTATTTTGTTTTGATGTTTATCCTTATTCTAGAAGCTTCTTGAGCTGTTACAACCAAGATTCTTCACTTAAAATTTCTAAACTACCTTGTAATACCCCTTAAAATTACCCCTTAGTGTTAAAGGTTAAGTCATTTATTAGGTTGACTAATTTTAACCTAATTAAGTGACTAACACTAATAAAAAAGTTGGAAGCTTAAACCTCTTAAAAAGTGAGATGGAATAGAGCTAAACAAGATAATTAGTTAAACCTAAATGAGCTTAGTTCAGGACTTAAACTAGCTAATTCAAATGATTTAACTATGTGCAATTAGTTAAGCAATTAGGCTTAGTTAGTAATCCTAAATTAGGACTTAGTCTTTAGTTTCAACCTAAGCTTAGGCTAACTAGTCATGTATAATTAACCTTCTATTAAAAATCAGAATTTTTATTGACTCACACATAACTACTTAATAGCTCATGATGAATCAATTAAATCAGTAATTAATCTCAAACAAATAGTTAACATGCATGTTTATTTATGATGAATAAATGACAAACATGCAATTTTTAGGACAATTATATATGCAGAATCTAACCTAAGGGTCAAAATTAGATTAACCTATAACTAGACTTAAAAATTGGTAACCAATTATGGCTAATAGTCCAAAGTTTAGGCAACAAAATTAGGGGCTAACCCAAATTATTACTTTAAATCAACCTAAAACAATACATGAGTACATTATTAGTGACTAATACACATAATAGTTGTTACACTATTTTTACAAGAAGAAACAGTCAAGAAAAATTAGAAAAACTAAAATCAACACTAAACATATAATTGATTCAAAACAGTCTCTAACAATAAAGAAAATGAAAACAGAAGAAACATGAACAAATCAGTCTAAGAATCATAAGCTAAGCTTAATTAACATTCTGTAACGACCCGGTCGTTCGTTCCGAGAGTTTAGCCCCGTTTACTCTGTTTTAGCTTTGGCATGTGTTAATTAACCAAATTATTACGTGTTTGGTCGGTTAGTTCGGGTTCGGAGTGATCGTGGTGAGAACTGAGACACTTAGTCTCTTAAATTGGCCTAATAGTTGAAAAAGTCAACCGAGAGTTGACTTACTAGTAAATGACCTCGGAATATATATTTTATGGATCAAATAACTTTGTTAGGTGATTTAGGACTTAGGAGTGTGTTCGGAATGTGGTTTTGATGTCCGGTGTAGAATTAGGCTTGAATCGGCGAAAGTTAGTTTTTGGCGATTTTCGGTCGGCAGTGGAAAATAGGCTATCGTGGTCGGAATGGAATTCCGAAAATTGGAGCAAGTTCGTAATGTCATTTTGGATATGTGCGCAAATTTTCAGGTCAATCGGATGTGTTTTGGATGGTTTCGGCATCTTTGGTGAAATTTAGAAATCTCAAAGTTCATAGGCTTGAATTCTATGTGATTTTGGTGTTTATGGGTTGTTTTTGGTATTTTTAGGGCTCGACTAAGTTTGAATGAGGTTATGGTACTTGTTGGTATTTTTTGTTGGGGTCCCGAGGGACTCGAGATGATTTCGGATAGCCATCGGGGGGTGTTGAGTTGGAAAATAGCAGCTAATGCTGCTGGTGCAGGTGTAACCGCATTTGCGGTTAGGGGACCGCAAGTGCGGGCCTACAGAAGAGGACAAGACTCCGCAGATAAGGAATTTTGCTGGATCAGTGAGAGGTCGCAAATGCGGACGTGGGGCCGCACCTGCGGAGTCGCAGGTGCGGAAGTGGAGTCGCATGTGTGGATTTTTGACTTTAAGTGAATTCTCGCAGGTGCGCACCTGGGACCGCTGGTGAGGGTCCGCAGGTGCGAGATTTTGGCCGCAGGTGCGGCAATCCCTGGGCAGAACCTATATACGGGGTCCTTCGCGAATGTTGGCCATTCTTTCACCATTTTCATGCGGGTTTGAAGCTTTTGAAGGGTTTTTGAAGAGGGAAATCGATAGTTTTCCATTGAGGTAAGGTTTTTGGACTTAAAACTCATTTATGTGTGATTAAAGGTCTGATTAGTGCTGAAAATTGGGGAACATCAGTGCTAGAAATGGGTAATTAGGGCTTGTGATTAAGAGACCTTAAAATAGGAATTTGAGGGGTCATTTGGAGTCCTATTTTTTGTGCTTTTGGTATGTATAGACTCTTATGAGGATGAGGATTCTCTTGGTGTAAATTTTATCGAATTCCGAGATGTGGGCCCGGGGGTCGGGTTTGGCCAATTTCGGGAATTTTGCCTAATTTTGATAGTTTTCGATGGGGTTTCGTCTCCCTAGCCTATTTTAATGTTATTGATCTGATTTTGATAGACTCTGAGCATTTGGGAGCTGATTCGAGGGGCAAGAGTATTGCGGAGTAGCCTTTTTGGCTGGTTTGAGGTAAGTAATGACTGTAAATCTTGTCATGAGGGTATGAAACCCCGGACTTAGCAGTTTCTTATTATTTTGGAGTGACGCACATGCTGGATAACGAGTGTGTGGCGTGCACTGATTGGGGATTTGGACTTGGTCCTTCCCGTGGCAACTATTGAGTTGCATAATTGCTTTTAAATCACATGATAAAACGTATTTCATACTATTGCTATATTTTGGTTGTAAGCCATGTTTGGGGCCTTGTGCCGACCTATTTAGATCCCTTGGGGGCTGTTTACTATTTTTACTCATTGTGTTAACTTATGATTTACACTCAGTCATATTATGCTTAACTGATTTCAAAACTCAGTCTTATTTACACTATTTTGAGATATAAAATGATATTTTGGGTCGAGTACCCCGTTTTACTGATAGCTCGAGTGGCTTTTGAGATGTTTCT
Source organism: Nicotiana undulata (assembly GCA_005239495.1). Classification (NCBI taxonomy): domain Eukaryota; kingdom Viridiplantae; phylum Streptophyta; class Magnoliopsida; order Solanales; family Solanaceae; genus Nicotiana; species Nicotiana undulata. The sequence goes on from ML249908.1 coordinate 161,397, forward strand.
GACTGAGTGAGGCCTAGAGCTTGATTGTGAGGATATGATATTGGATTGGGTTGCCGCCGTAGCATGTTTCTGACTGAGTGAGGCCGAGGGCCTGATTGTGAGGATATGATATTGGATCGGGCTGCACGTCGCATCATGTTTCTGACTGAGTGAGGCCGAGGGCCTGATTGTGAGGATATGATATTGGATCGGGCTGCACGTCGCATCATGTTTCTGACTGAGTGAGGCCGAGTGCCTGAGAGTAATTTGATGCCATGATTTGGCTTGATTTTAGCGCTTGGGATGTAGGAGCCCCTCTGGAGTCTGTACACCCCCAGTGAGCGCATGTACCTACTGAGTGCGAGTGCAGAGTGATTGGGAGACATGAGTGATTGTGAGGTTGCCCGAGGGCTGATTATGAGTGATTGTAAGGCATGCTGAGGGACTGATTCTGAGTGATGTTATGCCTGAGGGGCGGTTTACTATTCATGTTTTTTCCCGAGTGGCTACTTAGGATTCATTTCATTTTTACACTCAACATCTTGAGCATTTTTCTGATGTTGTTGGAAATTACACTTTTCAAAGGATTTTACTGAAATTGGCTTTTATGCGTCATGATTCAACGTATACACTGTTGAAAAGAAAGACTGTGCTTATTGTGAAATGATGATTTGACCGTATGTGTTTCTTACTGCTCAGACCTGATTTATTTTCATTACTACTGAGTTGGCGTACTCACATTACTCCATGCACCTTGTGTGCAGATCCAGATGTTAGGGCAGAGTGAGATGTCCATCTGTTCCAGAGGCTTCTCGGAGAATTGCGAGGTAGTTGCACGCGTCCGCAACCCTCCTTCTTCCTGCTTAGTATTATAGAGTTTAAATTCTTCCAGACTTGTATATTTTCTTTAGATTCTCATGACCAGTGACTCCGGGATCTTGGGGTTGTATTTATTATTTGGTGTAGCTTTATCTGCTTAAAAATGATTAAAAGAAACCTGTATAGATTACTAGTATAGTAATAATATAACTGAAAGACATTTTACGTTTTGAGTGTTAATTTGGATGGCTTAGTTCCACGATAGGCGCCATCACGACTAGTTAGATTTGGGGTCGTGACAAGTTGGTATCAGAGAACTAGGTTACATAGGACTCAACGGTCATGAGCAGGTTTAGTTGAGTCTTGCGGAGAGACGCCTATACTTATCTTCGAGAGGCTACCGAACTTTTAGGAAAAATCTCACATTCTTGAATTCTTGTCGTGTGAACCCACTTATTCAGCCAAAAGCGTAACTCTTGTAAATCCTTTCATGTATTTGAATGCGCACGTGAGCGCTCCGTATCAGCTGTGTATCGATGGCTTGTGATTTCCATGGGTGAGATGTGATTTTTAGCAGATTGATAATGGGCCAGTCTGGAGGACTTGAGGCCGTATTTTGTCTGTGGCTTGAGTGCTGAGATTTTGTTTGTGTGAGCACGTGCATTTGGGGACTTATATGTTTGTTTGTGTCCTAATTGAGAGGACTTTGTGACTGCATGGTGAATGTGATTTTATGGTTAGATGTGTTCAGGTTGTTTGATTGTGACAAAATAAATTGGCAGGAGATGTAGCAAGAACCATTGAGTATTTGACTTCTGTCTTGGGTTAGAATATGGCCTCGAGTTGTGAGTACATTGAAGGACCTCTCGTGGAGTTTAGTTGTGGAGTGAAGTGGATTTTTCTGTTGTGTTTTGAGTTCCTGGTGATGTTTTGGGCTGGCCAATGCCCCAGCAGGGTTCATGTATTTGATTAACGGCGTATTTCAGCCATGTTAGCACTCCTTCATTATGGTATTCATTGATAGCATCCTGGCGTACTCACGTAGCCAGGGGTAGCATACTCAACATTGATGAGGGTATTATAGAGATTGATGGGGGAGAAGCTTTATGCAAAGTTGTCCAAGTGTGAATTTTTGGCTCAGTTCCGTAGCATTCTTGGGGCACATGGTGTCCAGTGAGGGTATTCAGGTGATCAGACGAGTGTGGGTAGAGCTTCCAAAAGCTCAAGATTTCTTTGACCACATCTCTAGTGTTAGTTCTTCCATCAGATTCAAGTTCTTATACCGCGTATCTTGATGCCTCGGAGATAGGCATTGGTTGTGTTTTAATGCAGAAAAGTGTAGTGATTGCGTGATAGTTATGATCTTTGGAAGGGTATAGAGATGATATCAGTTGAGGCTGAGGTGCTGTGGCCCTTAGGTGGTTTCGTAGCAAGTCCTCCTTATCGGTAATTGATATATGTTTCAATTTGAGTTAGGTCGCTTGTGAGAGTTGGCATTGACTGTTACAATTACGAATGCGATATTTGCATACGATTTGAGATACTAGACGGGTTGTGTCATATGAGCTTATGAAGGATTTAGTGAATCTCACTGCAGTATGGTGGCAGTGATAGCGTATGCGTATAGGCATTGTGAGTTATTGTTTGCCTTGATCTTGGGCTTTGAGCCAAGTGGGGGAGTATGTTAATGACAAGTTGATTGCACGATTATATGTGGTAGTAGTTTCGGTTTGAGGTATATTGGTGAATCAGTTATGACCTGCAGAGGTGGAGTCTGTGAATGACTCGAGTAATGGAAATTCTTCGATACAGGTTGTAATGTACTCTACGGGTAAATGGACCTTATTGAGTGATTGAGTTGTAATTATAAAAAGTGTAGTGTGTGCAGTGTATGAGTTTACTTGTTGCTTCGAATGAGTGTGGATCACTTTCCTAGTATGTGGTTTGCAAATAGGGCCAGGTCATTCTGTCTGCTTGGTCAGTGTAATTGAAATTGCGTAGAGTGAATACCTCTCGAGAATGGTTCTGACGGATTCAAGGTTATATGTAGAAATTGAGGATCTTCAAGGTGTGAATTGGGCTAGAAATGATATTTACGTGGAGGGTGTCAAGGCTTGTGGTGTCTTTACATTATCATGGATTCCATATATCAGTATCAGGAAAGTGAAGGTAATGGTTTCAGATTCGCAGGAAGTCTCTTCAGAGTAAGTATTTTGAATGTGTCACTTTTTGGGGATAATTGAAAGAGTATTTAGCGGCTTACGAGCCTTAAACGGTACGGTCTTATGCTTGGGTCTCGTGTGGTGAGTCTAAGTTGAGAATTGCAGTATTATGACAAGAAAAGGTATCAATTCGAAGGTAAGTCAGAAGGAACTTGGATAAATAGGACAGCTTTGTAGTAGATCGGATCGGCATGGTAAGGGATATGATTAGTTCTTTGGGTGGTTATGAGGCAATGAGTTTTACATTTGCTTCTTAGAAATGCTCTTGGGTTTTGGTGACCTGCGTAGCTTGGTTGAGTTAGAAGGATTCAGTCCTGACGGTTTGATGTTGTACAAATGGGATTCAGATAGTTCCTGATGGTTTCTACCACGGTTAGAGATGTGCATTTTCTGTTGGCGTGAGGAGCATGTGACGTATAGTGATTTTGCTTCTATATGGTATCAAATGTAAAGTTATTGGCTAGTTGGGTGCGTAGTTGTTTGTGGCTCATAAGGGATCATGAAGTTCTTATACTTATCATATGATGACGTGGTGTATGCGGTATGTGGTGTAGAGTTGAGAATTGCATGTGTGAGATTCTTAGACATCATCGGCAGTTTCAAACGACTAGGTAGATGATATCACTATTGGGCGGCTTGATGAGGGTATACATTTTTGAAACGACAATGTGTTTGAGTTAAGGATACTTCATTGGTATTTCGGTGCTCTTTTGTTGGATCGATTGCTGATATTCAAGTTTTCTTGGTGGCAAAGAAGAATTATAGGAGTATCCCTCGTGGAATAATTGAGTATTAGAGGTGTGTTATATATTCGAACGGTAGAGTTGGGATCAAATATGGTGGTTCGTGCGCTTTATGGATTTCGAGACGGGGAGTTCTCATAAGCAAGTTATTTTGTGGTTGTACATTGTAAAGATGCGAGCAAAGCTAGTTAGATGTTAGTATGTGTCATGATTCAGTCCTTATGAACTTTCGGAGAGTTATCTATCTATTGCGGGTGACCAGAGTTGATTTAGGGTTCATTGGTAGGCCTAGTATGGATGTGTGTTCTGCACCGGGTCAGAATTGTTGACTCCGAATTGCGATTGTTGAGGGATGTGCCATTGAATTGTCATTGAGCTTATTCGTGTTCCTGAGTGATCTATGAGTTACCCTTCTGTGTTGCGAGGAGTTGTGATTATTGGTTATATGCACATATGGTGCAGTTCTATTTGGGGCTTTATAGCGGAATTTGAGTGAGACGAGTATTTGGGTGTTGCATGATTGATTGCGCATTAGATATGTTCTTTCGGGATGGCATAGCATTGCGTCATTTACTTCTTCGTGGTTATGGTGATTTACTTTTGGTACTAGACATCAAATTGATCGTGGTTGATGATTTGAGCATGGTGACTTGAGGTGTCTCATGTGGACTAGTGTTTAGATAGGGTCGCGCATTGCAACGAGGTTATGTAGAGGTATGATCCTTCGGGTTATATTCATGTGTTCTGGTTCTACGATGTGTTATGGGTTCTCAGAATTGTGTTGGGGTGGCACTGGTGATCTTGCGGTTCAACTCTCTCATTTGAGTCATTTTTCATGATTTGAGTACATTTGGACTGTTACTTATTGGTGCGCAGGTCGCACAGGTTGTGGATTTAGATTGCATCGATGTGTCATTTCACTAGAGTAGTCATGTTGGATGAGATGAGGTCATTGTGATCTAGAATGATCACTATCAGATTCGATTTCAGCATGTTGGAAGGATAATATCGGGATTCAGCTTAAGAATTTACTATGGTCCTTGCCGAAGGAGATGGAGCTCCATGACTGGTTGATATGAGGAATGTTTATGACTTTCTGCGTGTTTCTTTCATCATCGACAGTATATGGAAGTGTTAGAGCGAGGCATTGCTTGATAAGAGGTTTATTACCGGAATTGGGTTGTTGAGCAGCTATTCTGATTGGGAGTTATCGCTATGAGTGTTTGAGTCATGTGGTACATAATGTGATTAGATCTTGGGTTACTGAACTGGCTTGATGCAACGTGTTCAGACTTATTCAGTTATAGTTGTGGAATTTTGATCTTCTAAATTATTTCAGAAGTGGAAATTCGATTCTAAGGTTTATGAGTTAGGTGGAATTGTGGAAATTCAGTTATGTTGTGTTATCATACCTATATGGGATAGGGTTACGTGGGATCACCCCAGGTATGTGCATGGTAGGTTACACGGAAATCTTGATGGTTTTGGAACAACTCTGGGCACGTTCGAGGATGAACGTATGTTTAAGAGGGGGAGAATGTAACGACCCGGTCGTTCGTTCCGAGAGTTTATCCCTGTTTCCCTTGTTTCAGCTTTAGCATGTGTTAATTAACCTAATTATGACGTGTTTGGTCGGTTGGTTCAGGTTCGGAGTGGTCGTGGTGAGAACTGAGACACTTAGTCTCTTAAATTGGCCTAGTAGTTGAAAAAGTCAATCGGGAATCGACTTACTGGTAAATGACCTCGGAATGTAGATTTTATGGCTCACATAGTTTCGTTAAGTGATTTGGGACTTAGGACTGTGTTCGGAATGTGGTTTTGATGTTCGGTGTAGAATTATGCTTGAATCGGCGAAAGTTAGTTTTTGGCAATTTCCGGTCGGCAGTGGAAAATAGGCTCGGAATGGAATTTCGAAAGTTGGATCAGGTTCATAATGTCATTTTGGATATGTGCGCAAGTTTTAGGTCAATCAGATGTGTTTTGGATGGTTTCAACATCTTTGGTGAAATTTAAAAATCTCAAAGTTTATAGGCTTGAATTCGATGTGATTTTGGTGTTTATGGGTTGTTTTTGGTGTTTCGAGGGCTCGAATAAGTTTGAAGTAGGTTATGGGACTTGTTGGTATTTTTGGTTGGGGTCCCGAGGGACTCGGGATGATTTTAGATAGCCATCGGGGGGTGTTAAGTTGGAAAATAGCAGCTGATGCTAGTGTAACCGCACCTGCGGTTAGGGGATCGCGGGTGCGGGCCCGCAGAAACGGACAAGACTCCGTAGAAGCGGATAAGACTCCGCAGATGGGGAATTTGGCTGGATTAGTGAGAGGTCGCAGATGCGAACGTGGGGCCGCACCTGCGGAGTCGCAGGTGCGGAAGTGGAGTCGCAAGTTTGGATTTTCGACTTTAAGTGAATTCTCGCAAGTGCGCATCTGGGACCGCAGGTGCGAGAGTTTGGCCGCAGGTGCAGAAAACCCTGGGCAGAACCTATATAAGGGGTCCTTAGCGAATTTTGGCCATTCTTTCACCATTTTCTTGAGGGTTTGAAGCTTTTGAAGGGTTTTTGAAGAGGGAAATCGATAGTTCTTCATTGAGGTAAGGTTTTTGGACTTAAAATGCGTTTATATGTGATTAAAGGTCTAATTAGTGGTGCAAATTGGGGAAAATCAGTGCTAAAAATGGGTAATTAGGGATTGTGATTAAGAAACCTTAAAATATGAATTTGAGGGTCATTTGGAGTCCGAGTTTTGGTGTTCCTTATATGTATAGACTCGTGGGAGGATAAGGATTCTCGTGGTGTAAAGTTTATCGAATTCTGAGACGTGGGCCCGAGGGTCGAGTTTGGCCAATTTCGGAAATTTTGCCTAATTTTGATAGTTTTCAATGGGGTTTCGTCTCCCTAGCCTATTTTGATGTTATTAATATGATTTTGATAGACTCAGAGCATTTGGGAGCCGATTCGAGGGGCAAGATTATTGCAGAGTAGCTTTTTTGGATGGTTTGAGGTAAGTAATGACTGTAAGTCAAAAAATACTTCTTTCACTTTTAGATTAGTACTACATATACCCTAGGAAAGAAAAGAAAAAGAACTTACGAAAATAATAGTTTTGCTTCAAATAAGAAATTAAATCATCGTGACCATAGCATGCCCATCCATTTATTGTCTGCCGTGAATCCTCCTAAATTTGTGATTAACAAGCTCCATAAATTATGAGCAAGATTCTTTTGGAGCAATTCTGTAGATGGGAGAGCTAGGTATTGGACTTCTTGGGATAAATTGTGCTTACCTTGTGAAGAAGGAGGTGTATGGTTCAGATCACTCCATGATATGTCTAAGGCTCTATTTAGTAAACTATGGTGGAATTTTCGAACTAAACCTTCTTTATGGAGTTCATTTATGAGTCAGAAATATTGCAAAACATTAAATGCAATGGTGGTGCCTTGGAAAGATGGGTCACATGTTTGGAGAAAAATGCTTGAATGTAGAGATATGTTGGAACATGAAATAGCATGGAAACTCAAGATGAGGTCCGCTTTATTTTGGTTTGATAATTGGACAGGCTTGGGATCGCTATATTTTGTTACTCCTCCTGATTTCTTTTGTGATGAAATATTTATGATGTGGTGAAAGATAGAGATTGGGATGAAGAGTTGTTGTATCAATTGTTACCTGAAGATCTGGCTACACACATACTGGAAAATGTTGCACCTCCAGTTGAGGAAAATACTCTGGATAAACCAATATGGAATCTAGAAACTAAAGGCAATATTTCAGTCAAAACAGCTTGGGAATATCTGAGGAGAAGGAGTGATCCTGCTATCATCTATAGAAACATGTGGGTGAAGGGTTTACCGTTTAAATTATCGTTTTTCATGTGGAAATTATGGAAAAGGAAACTGCCTTTAGATGATTCAATTCGAAGGATGGGGTATTTCATGCCATCAAGATGTTGGTGTTGCTTGAATCCGGAGGAGGAGTCCATAGCTCATGTTTTTTTCGACTTACATGCGGCTAGGAAGGTATGGGGTTATTTCTTTTCTCATGCAGGATTATCATTGCAAGGTTTGAACCTACAACAAGCCATAGTGAAGTGCCGGACAGTAGATGTGATCCCAAGATTAAAACCTATCTTTCAAGCTCTTCCTTGCATCATTACATGGGAGCTATGGAAAATAAGTAATAGTAATAAGCATGGAGATGCGGTGTTGATCAATAGAGTGGTGTATCAAATAAACACTACCATCCAATCATTGATCAAGGTGAGGAAGCCCATATTAAGTCAGGTCCCTCATAGATGGCCAGATATTTTAGTGATGATGGAAAGATATATGCCTAAGTTAAAGATTACTAAGGTGACATGGTAGCTGCCAAAAGAGGGACGAACAAAAATTAACACGGACGAAGCTTCAAGGGGTAATCATGGGAGGAGTTCAATAGGGGTTTGTGTGAGAAATGAAGTTGGTGATATTATATATGCATTGGGGAAGGAAGTAGAGGAGACCAAAAATACAAAGGCTGAAGCATTAGCGATATTGGAGGCCCTCAGATATTGTGTGCATAATAACATGGATCAAATATGGCTTGAAACAGATTCGATGATGATAAATAATTCTATCAATGGAATATGGAAACCACCTTGGAATATTGAGGATGAAATTGAAGAAATAAAGAAGATGTTGGAGCAATGTAATGGGGAGGTCACACATATTTATCGATAAGGCAACAAGCTCGCTGACCATTTGGCAAATTATGCACTTGATGTGGGTAACCTTGAATGCCATGAATTCCATAAATTGGACACACAGGGGAGGAGATTGGTGAATGTAGATAAATTGTTATGCCCAAACCTAAGAATAAAGGCTACCAGAAGTTAGAAGATATGGAGGAAGGAAGTATAAGGGATATGAATAAAGGGATGGACTTTAATATTGACCATCAACATCAAATCCATTTGGAGGAGAAGTTGATGAGTGATTTTTTTACTAATGATGTGTTCTTTTTTTCAGGTACTTATAGAACAGTTATGCTACATTCTTTGAGGAACTATCAGCTGGTGGTATTAGCATTTGGTGATCATTCCACTGATAGGAAATCAAGGATATACATAGCTGTAGGAGTAAGGAGAGATGCGAAGAAGTATGGGGTATGCTTGGATGCCATTTTGTGGCTGCTTATTATAGTTCAACACCCCTATCTCATTTTTCACACAAGGATAAAGAAAGATACAAGGCAATGGGAGTGGATAAAAGGGTTGGGATTATTAAAAAGGGATAGGAAGAACTACATGAGGGATAACATTGATCTAGGGAATTGGATATGTGCGTTTAAGCAAAACAAAGGGAGGATGCCCAGAATGTTTAAGCGAAATGGGAAAAATGGATGGAGATGTTTAGGAGAAGGAAATTTGACATCAAAGTGTACATGGAGTCAGGCAAAGAAAATCACTCAACAACTTGATAGGAGCATTGAGGAGATAAGTCCAATAACTGGCACATACGGGCTAAAGGGATTAGGTTCATAGGATGTGCGTGGTTTGGAGTCTAAAATTTTTGGCTCATGGGTGATTCATATATGTTGAGGAATGGAGATAAATTGAGAAGAAAGGAGACAGGATGGAATAGCACATCATTAGATCATCATATACAAATACTTTGGGAGGAGTACATGATGATCAATGTTTTCGCTAACTTTGTTTCCTTTTTGCAGGAAACGTTAGTGTGCTCATACCTTGTCACCAATTACGACTTATATGGGTGGTATTATTACAATGTACTCATTCCCTTGAAGAAGGAAAGGTGACATGCACAAGTATGAGAACCAACCATTGGAAAGGGTCAAAGGATGGCTTATACAAACATTGGAGTTGTACATGCATTGTGGAAATAAATGGAGCCTTTTGGCTCTGGATCTTAAGGCAGTACAACTTCATATCATATGTAATGTCACCCAACACAAAGGCTACAACAAGAAGCAATTGGATAACACGCGTACTTGGAGGCAAATTCACTGGAAGAACCTCAACATGCCTTATTTGGAATTGGACATGGGCAGGTACAAAACAAATAGGGTAATTCAGGAATACCCTCATGCAAGGGTTACAAGAAAAGTTCACTGCCTCCCCGTTGTAACTGGAATAAGGAAGGCATACAACACATAGAACACTGAAGTCAATCGAAATGGACGTGGAAGGATTGCAATACACAAGAATGGAAGCAGTAACACCTAGATCAAGGAGGAGCACTGGACGCCTATGTGGAGCACTGGTGCTCAATTTTTGAGCTACTGGTCATTCACGTTAAAAAGAGGCTACGGATGCAATTAGAATAGCACAACCCTCATGGGCTATTTATGCAAGCAATGTGGTTGGGCAGTGCAAAATTGAGGGCCATGCATCATGGATCATATGGACTATTTTCTCGGTTTATTAGGCTAGTTTTTATTTTAGTTTTACACTTCTTTATTAATGCTAGTAACATGTCATGGTGTAATATCAAATTTGAGCAAGTCAAGCCCAAATTTGATAATAGGTACTATGTAGCTTCTTTTGTTACCTTTACTACATGTAAGATAACATGACACTTTGTTTTATTTTTATATATAAATAAAAACTAGCCCTAGGCACTGCCAAGCGGATTACTTTAAAAAAAAGTCGGCTAGGGCAAAATTTAACCTAGATAACTACTTATTTAAACAGAGAAAGAGAGGGAGGGAGTACCTAGTTAGGTTAGAACAAATTGGCCGGATTTGGTTGACTCGCCGGACTTTGGCCGGATTCCAGCGGGGTTCGAAAACGAGCCAAACCCACATGAATCAATTGCTCTTGTCAAGAGCTATTGACTCATGTAGGTTTGAGCCATTGACTCCTTCGAAATCGACCAGTGAGAGATTTTAGGGTTTCAGATTTTTCGATTTAAAATTACTTGATTTTGGTGGGGTTTCTAGGGAAATAGATGAGAGATTGGGGTTGAGGGGAGGAAGAGGATTGTTTGGTGAAATTTTTGGGTGCTTTGGAGTTGTTCTGCCGTCAGCAGCCGATTTTCGGGCAGCGGAGAACGATGGTGGACGACGGAAGGAACTAGGTGAGGAGAGAGAGGAGGGAGACGGGTTGGGGGTGTTGGGATGGGTTCTGAGGGGTATGGGGTCTGTTTAGGACATTTATATATTATAGGGGTGTGGAGTTGTGAGCCGTTGGATCAAAAGGATCCAACGGCTGGGATGTGGTGAGGGGTAAAATGGGGTCGTTTGGTTTAGTGGGGGATTTGGACGGGTTTAGTGTTTGAGCTGGGTGTGTTTGGGTGTTAGGGAGAAGGACTTGGGCTTGGTTTAGAATGGCCCAGTCCGATTTTGTTTTTAGCTTTTTAGACAACTTAGGCTATTTAATTAAAACAATTAAATTAATTAAAATTCTAAAATTAGTTTTAACCTAGTTTTAATAAATTAATGAGTTAATTAAAAGTGAAGCCATTAATTTAATACCCATAATTACTTGAAGAACAAATTTTATAATTTTTCTTAGTAAAATGATTAAATTAGGCAACTAAGTATTATATTAAACTAAAAACCTAATTATGTAAGATAAATAAAAATTTATATTTTTTTATTTATTATTTAATAATTTTAAAAATTTTAAAAGATGAATTATGACCATACAATGCAAATAATTATAAATAAACACTGAAATTCAACAAAAATCTATAAAATTAATTTATTTATCAAATTTGTATAGGCGTATTTAGTAGGTGAAACATTACATGCTCACAGATGCCCCTATTTGCTCGGAAACACAAAGAGTTTTCGAGCAAAGACAAAGTGAGCAATTATGAACAGCTTTTACCCATTCAAATACTCCATGCTAAGCACTTTTGAAAAGTTTGGCCGAACCTTGCTTCAAAGGTTGCCTACATATCCTTAGATATAAAGGAATCAGGTCAGTGTAGTTCTGGGAGTTTTGGTAGCTGGGACTACCGGAGAATTGTGATTTCACTGCGGCTGTTGCTGCTATTATTGTTGCTGAACTCCTTATTACACCAAAAGTAGCAAAAAATGAAAAAGACTAACTAAGCCGATCAGCTACTAGTTACAAGATCCTATTTGTATACTCTAAGGCTTGGTCTTGAGTCTTGGATTTTGATGACTCTGAACTGGATCTTGACGCTTATTAGCTGCAAATGCTGGTTTCATCTCTTCATTTTCTGGGTCAAGGCAGAACGGAAGACTCCAATCTCGTCCTGAGCAGTCCACGTCTTCTCCACTTCCATACTTTGGGTTCAGCCTTCTCTTTTCTTATTTTCTTTTATTCTGGATCGAAACTTCTTCTTTTGGTCGTTTCGAATCCGTTGTCCTAAATTGCAATTTGCGCAAAATCAAGAACAAACGAACGAAATTTTCAGCCCCAGTTTTCACTAGGGAAATTTCGTGAGTTATTGTAATAGAATCTATGCTACTATATTATTGAAAGTAATGAAATGTCGGGAATGGTGTACCCAGAGTGAATGTGTACTAGGGAGTGGATACCCTATGTCTAAAAGTAAAATCAACTAGGGATTGGAGACCCTATGTTGGAAAAGATCGACAGGTTATGCTGTCATCAGGAAAAGATTGCAAGGTTATGCCGGCGTCAGGAGAAGATCAACAACTTATGTTGTTGTCAGGATAAGATCACCAGGTTATGCTGGTGTCGGTAGAAGATCAACAGGTTATGATGTTGTCAAAAAAAGGATCACCAGGTGATGCTGGTGTCGGGAGAAGATCAACAGGTTATGCTGTTATCAGGAAAAGATCACCAAGTTATGCTGGCATCTGGGAAGGATCAACAGGTTATGTTGGCATCTGGGGGAAGATCAACAGGTTATGTTGTTGTCAAAAAAAGATCACTAGGTTATGCTGGTGTCGAGAGAAGATCAACAGGTTATGCTGTTGTCAGGAAAAGTTCACCAGGTTATGCTGGAGTCTGGGGGAAGATCAACAGGTTATGCTATTGTCAAGAAGAAGATAACCAGGTTATGCTGATGTCTGGAAAGGGTCAACAAGTTATGTTGTTTCCAAGAAAAGGATCACCAGGTTATGCTGGCGTCGGGGAAGGATCAACAGGTTATGTTGTTGTTAGGAAAGGATCACCAGGTTATGCTGATGTCTGGAAAGGGTCAACAGGTTATGTTGTTGCCAAGAAAAGGATCACCAGGCTATGCTGGCGTCGGGGAAGGATCAACAGGTTATGTTGTTGTTAGGAAAGGATCACCAAGTTATGCTGGTGTCGGGAGAAGATCAACAGGTTATGCTGTTGTCAAGGAAAGATCACCAGGTTATGCTGGCGTCTGGAAAAGGTCAACATGTTATGTTGTTGCCATGAAAAAAGATCACCAGGTTATGTTGGTGTCTGCTAGGGAGTGGGACCCTATGTTGGAAGAATCATCGGGTTATGCCGGCATCAACTAGGGATTGGGATCCTAAGTTGGAAAAATCACCGGGTTATGCCGGCATCAACTAAGGAATGGGATATCCTAGATTGGAAAAGGTGAAACTAGGGATTGGAGGCCCTATGCTACTTTAGGTTTGAATTGTTTTCAACATCATTTCTTCTTCTCTTTTTCTATTAATAATTTTCAGAGAATGGGTGAATGCGGGGAAGAATGTTTTGGAGGAAACTTCCCTTTTCGGAGTTTGTTGATGCAGAGCCCCTTCTAGCCCTTGCGCAATTTCTTTGGTTGCACCTGCTTCTTGCAAGGTTGCTTTCGAGTTGCACCTATTTTCTATTTTCCAAACAAAGAACAATTTGTCAGTTCGAAACGGTGGTTGCTTTTGCGGCCTTGATTATTTCAACTGCTTGATTTCGGCCCCTTTTGACGAAGATCTCAACCGTTTGCTTGCTTGCTGGGGATTGGTTTTATTTCTAACCCCGGGGGACCCTGATTTTCCAGATTTTGCCATGGAGATCGGTCACGTGGGACCCGACATTTTGACTCTATTTTGCCTTTGCAGGTCTTTCACTTGCTTTTCTTTTGGGCTTTCGGAGCATTGGGGAAATTTGGCTCCTTAAATTCTGCTGCAACGGTTCATCGTGTAGGACTTAACCTTCCCGAATTTATTTCGCCTTTATTGGCCCTTCATTTCACCTTCAAAGCATTTGGAGTATTTAGGCTTTTCAAACTTTTCCGAGATGGTTAGCCATGTGGGATTCAATCTTTCAACTTCATTTGCCTTTATAGGCATTTCAATTTGATTTTCTCCTTTTAAGGGTTTGAGTTTGAAGCATCGACCGATATTTCCAGTCGAGATTGACTCGATGCCCCTGACGAGGCTGGGTGCCCGTGTCAAATGAGAGCCCTTTAAATCAATTTTTCCATCCTTTCTTTGTATTATTTTAGAAATAGTGTTAGACTGAAAAGGGATTGAAAGAAAATAACAAAGGAACGGAGAAAATGAATTTTGACAAGAAATATCCTTTTCGGGGAAAGGAAAGAATGACTTATCTGGAGTGCATGCGGCCTTCAATGAACATGACCTGCTTCTTGGACTGGATGCCCGATCTGTGCAAACCGTCTAACTCTCAGAAATTCATCACAACCATTACCTCGAGATTGAGAAACCTTGCCCAGACTGTGTCCATGTCAGTGACCCATTATCCTTTTCGATCAGTGGTTCCCTTTGCGGGTTTTCACAAACTAACCTCTCTCATTTCTCTTCTCACAGTCGCCTTGTAGTGCTTTTTGCGAGTTTTCCCTAACAAGACTCTCTCATTTTCAGTTTCTCTGCTTACCGTCGCCTCACAGTGCCCTTGTGGGTTTTCACCGATAAGACTCTCTTATTTAATTTCTCTTCTTACCGTCGCCTTAGGTGCCCGTGTGGGTTTTCACCGATAAGACTCTCTCATTTTATTTCTCTCATTTGCTTGCATCAGATCCAAATAAATGTATCCTCCAATTTTGGACATCTTCGCCGATTGATCGGAAGGACTTGAACAAGGTTTTGGTGAAAAGAATTTGTATTGAATTACAACTTTGGAATCTTTCAGGCGAAGACATCGCCGAACATATCATAACATTCTCCCCAGCTTAAACTCTTGGGGAAATGTGGAATTTTATTTTGGTGTGACTGAACCCTAGAGAGAGGCTGCCTACGTATCCTTTCGGAATCAATTCGAACGTAGTTCAGGGAAACAATTTTGTTGTTGTTTTGATTAGTTTTTTTTTGGTTCCAAGGAGGGTGATGAAAGAAAGATAGACGACTCAAAAGGGTTTACAAAAGTTGATAGTGTTTGGGGTATCGAGAATGAAATCCTTCGTCATTTCAATCGAGGAGCGTCAATCATCATGAAAGGGTCAAACATAATACCTTTTGACTGTATCTGCATTGACACCCGTTTCAGGGTCATTTTCTTCGATGTCCCCTAAGTATAATGCCCCTTTTGGTAGCAATTTCCTTATGATGTATGGACCTTTCCAATTTGGGGCGAATTTTCCTTTCGCCTTTTCATGGTGCGGGAGGATACGTCTTAGGACAAGTTTCCCCACTTCGAAGTTCCTAGGCCGCACTTTCTTGTTGTAGGCACGGGCCATTATTTGTTGGTACAAGTGCCCGTGACATACTACTGCCATTCTTTTCTCATCAATCAGAGTTAACTATCTAGTCGGGTTTTGACCCATTCATCATCCTCAATTTCAGCTTCGACAATGATCTGAAGGGAGGGAATTTTGACTTCTGCAGGTATTACGGCTTCAGTGTCGTAAACCAATAAATAAGGCGTAGCTCCAACTGAT
Source organism: Nicotiana undulata (assembly GCA_005239495.1). Taxonomy (NCBI): domain Eukaryota; kingdom Viridiplantae; phylum Streptophyta; class Magnoliopsida; order Solanales; family Solanaceae; genus Nicotiana; species Nicotiana undulata. The sequence continues at coordinate 176,910 of ML249908.1, forward strand.
GTGCGCACGGTCGTGCGATATCCTAATGATGCGAAAGGAAATTTCTCGTGCCATTTCCTAGAACTTTGAATCATTTTTCTGAGGATTTTCTTGATGTTTTTATTTGTTGCTTCAACGGCGTCATTGGCTTTGAGCCGTCAAGGGGTGGAATTACGGTGTGTGATTTGAAAATGTTCACATACCTCCCTCATCAAGTGTCTGTTTAGATTTGCGGCGTTGTCAGTAATGATAGTTTTTGTAATACCAAAATGACAAATAATGTTGGAATGCACGAAGTACACCACTGCTTTCTTAGTGACGACTTTGAATGTGACTGCTTCGACCCATTTTGTGAAATAATCGATAGCAAACAAGATAAATATGTGTCCATTCGAAGCTCTCGGCTCGATTGGCCCAATGACATCCATTCCCCAAGCAACGAACGACCACGGTGCTGACATGGGATGTAACTCTAAGGGTTGTGCATGAATCAAGTCACCGTGTATTTGACACTAATGGCACTTTCGGACAAAACTGAATCAATCCTTCTCCATGGTCATCCAGTAATACCCTTCTCGCAGGATTTTCTTTACAAGGACATATCCATTCATATGAGGACCGCATACTCCTGAATGCACTTCGTTCATAATCTTTTCAGCTTCTTTGGCATCCACACATCTTAACAGATTCAAATCGGGAGTTCTTTTATACAACACTTCTCTGCTTAAGAAGAAACTGCTGGCGAGCCTTCTGATGGTTCTCTTTTGGTCTCCATTGGCCTGCTCCGGGTGTTCTTTTGTTTTCAAGAACCTTTTAATATCATGATACCATGGTTGGACATCGAGTTCTACTTCAACCGTGTTACAATACCCATGTCTTTCTCGGATTTGAATCTCCAACGGATCAATATGGACATTTCCCGGATATGGCAGCATTGCAGCTAAGGTAGCCAATGCATAAGCTAAATCATTGTGAAATCGGGGAGTATACCTGAATTCAACGGATTTAAATCGCTTGCTAAGATCTTCCACATGTTGTCTATATGGAAGAAGCTTGACATCTCGAGTTTCCCATTCTCGCTGAGCTTGCTTAATGATCAAATCAGAGTCTCCCATGATTAACAACTCCTCTACATCCATATCAATTGCCATGTTCATGCCCATTATGCAGGCTTCATAATCAGAAGTGTTGTTTGTATAGAGGAACCGAAGACGGGTGGTGGCTGGATAATGTTGTCTTGTGGGTGAAATCAAGATTGCCCCAATCCCAATACCCTTTGCATTTACAACTCCGTCAAAGAACATTTTCCAAGTGTTGGTGTTTTATGGAGTTACCTCAACTGAATTCACTTCCTCGTCCGGGAAGTAAGTAGTCAAGGGTTGATATTCATCATCAACGAGATTTTCAGCTAGGTGATCCGCAAAGGCTTGAGCTTTCATTGCCGTGCGGGTGACATAAACTATGTCGAACTCGGTAAAGGATGTCCCATTTTGCTAATCTCCCGGTGGGCATCAGTTTTTGGAATATATATTTCAGAGGATCCAGTCTGGTGATGAGATAGGTGGTATAAGCCAACAAGTAATGCCTGAGCTTCTGAGCGACCCAAGTTAGGGCGCAGCAAGTTCTTTCCAACAAAGTGTACTTGGCTTCATAACTTGTGAACTTCTTGCTCAAATAATATATGGATTTTTCTTTCATCCCGGTCATATCATGTTTCCCGATAACACATCCGAAAGAATTTTCCAATACTGTCAAATATAGGAACAAAGGCCTTCCAGGTTCGGGTAGGACCAACACTAGCGGATTCGACAAATATTCTTTGATTTTGTCGAACGCTTCTTGACACTCATATGTCCATCTAATCACTGCATCTATCTTCGATAGCTTAAATATGGTCTCACACGTGGATGTCAATTAGGTAATGAACCTGCTGATGTAATTCAACCTGCCCACAAACTCATGACCTCTTTCTTGGTTCTCGGAGGGGGCAAATCCCGAGTAGACTTTATCTTTGTTGGATCCAGCTCGATGCCCCTCCGACTGACTATGAACCCTAAAAGTTTCCCAGATGGACCCCGAATGCACATTTAGATGGATTCAACTTCAAGCCATACTTACGCAGACGTTCAAAGAACTTTCTGAGATGCTGCACGTGGTCGTCCTATGTTCTGGATTTAATGATTACATCATCTACGTATACCTCGATTTCCTGGTGCATCATATCATGAAATATGGCGGTCATATCCCTCATGTAAGTTGCCCCGACATTCTTCAAACCAAATGACATGATCCAGTAACAGTAAGTCCCCAAGGTGTGGTGAAATTCATCTTTTCTGAGTCTTCTTCATCCATCAGAACCTGATGATACCCAGCGTAACAATCCACGAAGGATTGTATCTCATGTTTGGAAAAATTGTCAACAAGGATGTGGATGTTTGGTAATGTAAAGTTATCCTTGGGGCTTCCTTTGTTCAGATCCCGATAATCAACACACACTCGGGTTTTTCCATCTTTCTTTGGAACTGGGACCACGTTAGCCAACCATGTGGTGTATCAGACCACTCGGATTACATCGGCTTTCAGTTGCTTGGTGACTTCTTCTTTGATCTTGTCACTGATGTCTGTTTTAAATTTTCTCTATTTTTGTTGGACAGGTGGATAACCGGGATAAGTCGGCAATTTGTGCACCACTAAGTCAACACTCAGCCTTGGCATATCATCATAGGACCAGGAAAACACGTCTTTAAATTCGAATAAAAGTTAGTCAATGCATCCCTAGTTCTTTCATCAGCGTGAATGCTTATCATAGTTTCCTGGACCTCTTCCGTACTACCCATATTAACTGGCTCAGTTTCATTTAAGTTTGACTTAGGCTTATTCTCAAATTGTTCTAGTTCTCAGTTTATTTCCCTAAAATCCTCATCTTTATCATATTCCGGTTCTTGATTCATTATTTCATGGTTAGACAACATATTAATATCTGGGCGTGAAGTCCGCAAGCATGTCATGTTATTTAAGTCCGCATTATTAGAACTGAAATGAGAGATAAGAAAAATAACAAAAATCAGGAAGAATAAAGAAAGAGATTTATAGACGATGAAATATTAATTTCATTTCATTGAATTTTGAAGATAGGAGGGTTTACATTAGAATTTAAAATACAATAAACTAAAAACCATTCGAGTTACACCCTGAAATAACTCGGAATGCAGAAAAGATGGCAAGACTGAACTACCGAGATTCCCGCCTGACTGGGAACAGAGTAGCCTTTCAATTTAGAAGCTTGGCATAGGGCCCCATATATTTCACCTCAGCAGTGCTTGAGCCTTCACCCGGTTGGACCATGTGAGCCTCATACAACATTTGTCTCATTGCCCCACAGATCTCTTCAATTTCTTTGGCCGTGAAGTCCTCTTCTTCTTCCTCTATGTACCTTGTCTTAACAAACGTCTTGGCAAGATGCGAGACAAGCTGAGGCAAGACCCATCTATTGTTCTTACGTTCGTTATCCCATTTGACATCAACGGCAGTAGCTTGAAACCCTATGCCAAAGAATTTCTCGCTGGCAGTCAAAGTGATAGGTTCTGTAATGCCTTGCAGAGATACCCCAAGCCCTTTTCTAGGCTTGTACCCGTGTTTGATCATGTCACTAGCGACCATAATTGATGCATTTGATAAGAACGGTTGAGGACACAGGGTTCCTTCCTCACACTGATTTTCAACCACGATCTCAAAAGCTTGGTAGACTATGTGCTCGCTACCTTCCTTAGCCTACAAGCATGGTACTGATGGGTCCCTGTAAATAGATTGCTCATCTTCCCCGTGGACCACGATATCTCGGTCTTCGTGTTCAAACTTAACCATCTGGTGGAGAGTAGAGGGTACAACCCCTGCGGCATGGATCCAAGGCCTTCCTAGGAGATAATTGTAGGAGGTGTCCATGTCTAAGACCTGCAATGTAACTTCGAAACCCACAGAGCCGATGGTTAGGACCAAATCAATCTCCCCTATCGCATCCCTCTTGATGTCGTCAAAAGAAAGTATGCAAACATTGTTGGGTCTAATCTTCTCAGTACCAATCTCCATTCTCTGCAAAGTCGAGAGAGGGCAGATGTCAACCCCAGATCTGACATCCACCATAACTCTTGTCACGTAGTATCCTTCACATTTAACGGTCAAGTGGAGAGCTTTGTTATGGGAAGCCCCTTCCGGGAGGCAAGTCATTTCGACTGAATGAGATCCGGTTGACTTCAAAAATTCATTCTGCCATTCTTTCTAGTTGCTCAACCGTGGTCTCGGCCGGAACATATGCCTCATTAAGCGTCTTTATCAGCACTTTTTTATGCTCATTCAAGCTTATCAGCAAGGACAAAAGTGAGACCTGAGAGGGGGACTTTCTGAGTTGATCAATCACGGCGTACTCAGAAGTTTTCATCTTTCTGAAGAATTCCTCTGCCTTTTCAGCACTGACTGGCTTTTTAAGCGGAAAACGCTTCTGTTTGATCTTGTTCAATTCTTTCAGGTTGAGGTACTTCTCAGACGAGTTCATTTCATTCACCTCTCCCGTGATTTCATTTCCCTTGTATGTCACCACTGTTTTATTGTAGTTCCAGGGCACGACAGTGGTATCTTTTATGGGATTCTGTGGTGCGCGGCTGATAACCACGGGCTCATTCAGCACTACGCCGTATCCTCAAAACTCAAATATCCGTGCACCAATAATATGGAGGAATCTGAGGCTTGCATATTGGGGCTTAATTTTGTCGTTGACATTAATATCCAAGAATTGCTGGTAATTGGTGATTCAGACCTATTGGTACATCAGGTGCAAGGAGAATGGGCTACAAAGAATACCAAGATATTAGCATATCTGTATCATGTATAAGAGATGATGAATAGGTTTACGAAGATAGAGTTCAGACATGTCCCGAGAATCAAGAATGAGTTCGCAGACGCACTGACCACTTTGTCCTCCATGTTACAGCATCCGGATAAGAATTTCATTGACCCCATTCCGGTAAGGATCCATAATCAGCTAGCTTACTGTGCTCATGTTGAAGAAACAACAGATGAAAATCCATGATTTCACGATATCAAGGAGTACTTGGCAAAAGGAGAATACCCATAGTATGCAAATCATACTCAGAAACGCACACTCCGGAGATTATCCAACCATTTCTTCCAAAGCGGAGGAATTATGTATAGAAGGACTCCAGACTTAGGGCTATTACAATGTGTTGACACCAAGGAAGCTTCCATATTGATCGAAGAGATACACGCTGGAACCTGCGAACCACATATGAATGGTTTTGTCCTAGCCAAGAAGATACTTAGAGCATGATATTTTTGGATGACTATGGAAACAGGCTACATCAGGTATATCCAGAAATGTCATCAGTGCCAAATACATGCAGATACGGGTACCTCCAAATAAACTTAATGCAACAAGTTCACCTTGGCCTTTTGTCGCCTGGGGAATGGATGTCATTAGACCAATCGAGACCACCGCTTCAAACAGGCACATGTTCATTCTAGTGGCCATAGACTACTTCACAAAATGGGTTGAAGCTGCATCTTACAAAGTTGTAACCAAGAAAGTCATCACAGATTTTTGTCAGAGATCGCATTGTTTGCAGATTTGGAGTTCCAGAATCCATCATCACTGACAACGCCGCCAATCTCAATAGTGACCTAATGAAAGCCATGTGCGAGACCTTCAAAATCAAGCACAAGAATTCCACAGCCTATCGTCCCCAAATGAATGGAGCCGTGGAGGCCACCAACAAGAACATTAAGAAGATATTAAGGAAGATGGTAGAAAATCACAAGCAGTGGCACGAGAAGTTACCATTTGCCTTATTGGGGTACCGTACCACAATCCGCACATCAACCGGAGCAACTCCTTACTTGCTGGTCTACAGTATTGAAGCCGTCATTCCCGCCGAGGTAGAAATTCTGTCCTTGAGGTATCTGGAGGCGAGGCCCTTTTCCTCTTCTTCTCTTTTATCGGCTTCGGAACCTCCTTTTCCCCAGGTGGAGGTGGCCTCATGACAACATTGTCTCTGAGACCTGTATGAAGAGAAACTAAGTTAAAAAGAAGTATTTTACAGGGAAGCATCAGCGTACAGACAAAGGAACTCACCGTGGTTTTTAGCCTCCCACCGACCCTTGGCCAAATCGCGCCAACAACGCTCAACATATGAAGAGGTGGAGGCCAGTTGTCGAACCCAGCCCGCGAGGTCCGAAATTGCACTAGGAAACCAAGGGGAAGCTGCACCGTGCAAAAAAACTTAGATCAGAAAGGAATAAAGAAAGAAAAACGGTAAACACCATCGATGAGATTGTACTTACGTTTCATGTTCCATTCCTCGGGGAATGGCATTTGGGGGGGGGGG
>ML249908.1:183384-250798 GCA_005239495.1 Nicotiana undulata
GTTTTGCATGCATATGGGGGGGGGGTCAAATCAGAGGTCATGATTCGAACAAATCGGCCCATCCAACCTCGGTCCTTGTCCTCGTCTATGCTTGAGAGCAATACTTTTGTGTCCCGATGCTGGAGCCTTATCAACCCACCTCGATAAAGACGAGGGTTGTATAACCTGATCAGATGGTCGAGGGTGAAAGACATCCCCTCGACCTTGCTTGAAAAGAATCTGAGCAGAATGACAATGCACCAAAATGAGGGATAGATCTGGCCAAGGGTTACTCGATATTGGCGGCAAAATCGAGTATGATTGGATCTACGAGGCCCAATGTGAAAGGGTAAGTGTACACACTTAAAAACCCTTTCACATGGGTAGTAATGTCCTCCTATGGGGAAGGAATCACCACCTCTTTGTTATCCAGTGACAGTCCTTTTTCACTTGCTCGAGATCGTCTTCAGATATCGAACAGATGTATCTCGACATGGGCTCACATCGGCCAGGAACTGAGGAAGGTTTTTCGACTTTGAAGTCAGAAGTCAGTTCGCATGGCCTAGGAACACACTCTTCAATACGAGGCTCCACCGGCATTTTATCGGCGGCCCGCCGCGATGAGGAGGCTTTTTCTTTTTGAGGACAACCTTTGATGTTTTATCCATCGTTATATGAAGTTCAAGAAAGAAGAAGGAATTAATGTTATGGTAAACACAAACTAACGAAGAAGATGAACTTGAAGAGAGTATAGAAGCTTGTAGAGATTTGGGAAAAAGGTTTTGAAAGTAAAGTTTGAAAAGAATGTGAAATTGATCTATTTATAGTGGTCACTTCGACGGTTTGAGAGCACTAGTGGCCGACCATAAGCTGTCTTTAATTAATGACCTTGGGAACTGTGTAGACGCGACCCTTCAATCACTCATGTCGCTAACGTCACAGGGTTGACGTCATGATTGAGGTGTTAGAGAATCGAGGCTCAAATCATTTCTTATCGTTTTACTCTAAGAAACGCGGGGACTATCTGTATATGGTTGAAATCGAGTATGTCCGATTTCATAGACATGGAGACCTGCCTCGAGAGTAAGCACGTAATGGACCAGGCTCGAGCTCGAAGACAAAGTATGGGGGTAAAGATCGAAGTGCTCATTGTAGATCGAGACCGAGCATGACCGACCTCGAGTGAGGCATAAAAACGAAATGGCGAGATATTAGCGATTGGTCGGAGATCATAGCGAAAATCACGGGGCAGATCGAATCAGGCGGTTATTAACACCAATCGGGTTGTTGGTTCGAAAGTTTATGGCTTCATGTTTATTTTATTAAAATTATTTATGAATATTTTTGAGAAGTTATTTCCTCAATGCGTACCAAATACCGAAAAATGAATAAGACTACTACTCCCTCAGTCCAAAATAAGTGATTTTCTGGCCTTTTTTTGTGGTCCAAAGTAAGTGATTTTTCCAGATTTCAAGAACGAATTAATTATTTTTTTCCTACATTGCCCTTGGAATAAATAATGTTGGAGTATGTGTTAGGAGTGTTCATGTGAAGAAATAGTAAATGTTAATATGGTCAATTTTATTGCTAATTAATGTTAAAAGATGAATTTCTTAATATGTTTGACAACAATAAAAAAATCACTTATTTTGGACCGGAAGAAATACTTATTTTCCAAGAAAACATTTTTTTGTTGGAAAATATTTTTCCGTTATACCAAACGAACCATTAATCATAATTACTTTCACTATAACGAAGGAAAAGAAAACGTTTTGATTCTATTTGGGGCCGCTTCTCTCTTTCTCGCTCGTTTACTCTACTCACACTACCCAGCACCCTTTCCTCACCCCCACGGCCCACCTACTGGTCTTTCCCGGTGCTGCTGTGGCCGTCGTGAGGTTGGTTTCTTTTTTTGTTTTCTTGTGTGATTTTCTTTTCGATAAGTAAAAATGACTTTCTCACTGAAAACATCTTCTTGGAAATTGACTTTTGTTATACCAACATACCTATGTCCAAATATCAAAATGAGCTAGTGTCTATCCAAGAACACCGTATGTCCTTTTGAGGCTGCTTTTTCAACGAGAAAAGGAGCAAATTCCATTCGTCAAGATTTGCAATAAACTATTTTAGAGTATTGGCATTGATTTCTTTGATAGTGGTCCAAGCTTTTCTAGAAAAAATAATGCTTTTATTTTACCAACAACAACAACAAACAACAAATAACTATATCTCAGTACCAAACAAAGTTAGGATCGGTGATATGAATCTTCACTTCTTCTTTAACCTCAACGTATATCATTGTTGTGCCAAGATAAAGTAAGAGTATTTAAATATATACATAAATAATACTCTCTATGTTTCAATTTGTTTGAACCTTTTTGGAGTATAAGAGTCAAAATGTCTAATTTGAAATAAAATTTACATATTTAGAAACTACATATGCACTATAGGTTACAATATTTAAAAATCAAAAATATTCAAAACTATTTGCAAAAATATAGTCAATAAAACGTTGTTTGACTCCCAAATAGTAATAGGTTCATTTTTGTTAAATGGAGGGAGTAGTAATAATAATAATAGATAAATAAAAAAGTAATAACACTAAAAGTTCTCGAACAAATTTAAAGCCTATTCTTATCTAGTAAGTATCACCTATATGATTCTTTTTGAAATTGATGGTTAAAGATGGTGGAAGAAGTCGCTGAAGGAGAGAATGTGAAGAAGGAGGTGGAGTGGCAGTGAGGTCGTCGCTTGGCACTAACAAAAGAGATTATTCAATCCACTAGTGCAACTAAAGGTGCGCAACCTCTTCCGAAACGGAACACGAAAGAGCTCATAACCACTGTTTGTGAACAACTCTCCTCGACTTAAGGCGCACGCGAGTAGTTGAACAAATGAGAGGTTGTCGATGAAGGGGTCAAAAGGTTTTGCTTGCGATCAAGACCCCTTCAACCTCGCCCCCGCGTTAGCTTGCTGGAGATTTGGTCGGCGAGCAGTAGGTAGTTGGGGGAGGAGGGTGAAGGTGTTATTGGGAAGGTGTATCATACGTGTAATTATTTGATTGTCTATTTGACATGTCAGCTGGGACCGTATGTCACGCGAGTGATTTGTCCAACTTGGGCCAGGAGATACATTCTTGCTAAGAAAAAGTATCTATCGGGTCATTAGTTAAGCTGAAGTGTCTAACTAATAGTTGGTGCCAATTTTAAGTGTCTATCTATGTATTTTTCTAATTTAATATATTAATTATCATTTTTATGAGGCTACTAATTATGGAGTAGTAATATTTATTATGGAGATTTTCTTCCCAAATACCATATAAATTTACTTATAAATACCTTGACGGGGGAAAAATGGTATGCCCGCCTCTCTCTTTCTCCCTAAGCCCCATTCGGCACCCGCTCCTCCGGAATCCCCTCTCACTCGCCGCTGTGAGGTTAGTTCCTTTCTTTTATTTATGTTTGACTTCATTTTCGATATGGATGTTATAGTTGTGAATTTATTCTTCTCTCAACTCTGAGTCATGTATAATTTAATTAGTCCAAGAGTTTACTACTTCGAAAATTGATTTCTTACATGGATTAGTTGACCTCTCTGATTAGGATTACAAGTTAACAAAATATCCATATATACTGATAAACTTCTCTATAACAATTTCGTTTGTTCCGATTTTTTTTTTTGGCTTTTATAAGATTGTCTGCTATACACCTATAACAATTAGATGTTTAAATATTATTTGGCCATTGTAGAAAAAGATTTCCAAAAAATCAATTTTTTTAACATTATAAAATAACAAAATTATTTAGATTTAAAATCTCAATGAAATTTAAATAGAAATATATGTGCAGATCTTTGAAGGGTGTGGAAAATTTAAAATAACAAAATTTTTCTTTCTGTACTTTCTCCTGGTCGACATATATCAACAACTTGCACCTTACACATCCAGCTTGGTGTGTCAGGAATGATTGCACATATACCAAGTCTCTCTGTCATTGCTGCCTACAATGGGGAAAATGGTTAATAGTAAGTAGACAATGAAATAGCAAATACAACATACAAGCAATAACTTACGTAATGATATCTTTTTTTGAGTCGGTCAAAACACTTGAGAGAATGCCCTTTTGATAATTTCACTATATACTACATTGTAAGTAGAATTATCATCATGAGTATCTACTGTTGCTGGTCGGATTAATATCTTTACACAGTTTGAGCTTGTTGCTCTTGATAAAGCAACGTAAAGTTGGCCGTGTGAAAATACAGGTTCACGTAAATAAATTCCTACAAAATCTAGTGTTTGACCCTGAGCTTTGTTTATAGTCATAGCAAAACATAATCGAATTGGGAATTGGGTTCTCTTAAATGGAATAGGTAATTTCTCATCTTGTGAAGATAACAACGGTATTCGAGGAATGAAAACATGTTTCCCTTTAAAGTCACCACTTGCAATTTTAGCACTAATAACATGAGGTTTGAAATCAATACAAATTAAGCGTGTACTGTTGCACAAAGCCTCGGAAGGATTTAAGTTGTGCAGTAGCATAACATGACAGTTTTGCTTCAGAACTAACTTGTATGAAGGTAAACCAACAGGACTCAATGTATGCAAAAAATCTGCAAATTCGCTTTGATCTTTTGGCTCTACGGTTTCATCAATTCCTATGAATGTCATAGGAGTTTGAGGAAACTGATATATGAACATCTGATTAATTTCATTCACAAAATCATTTTTGGTGGTTAATATAGCGCGAGATGTAACTGAGGAGGTATCATAATTGAGCGCCTCTAAATTGGGATAAATAGTTTTGTACAGAATCTGTAATGATTCTTTCTCATTTGTAAATGGAATGAGGAAAGATTTTGGAACTTCAATTTTTCCATGTTCATTAACCTTTTCTATTCCATCTCCAATCCTTAGTAAGTACTCACAAAAGGCAGGATCTCCTCTTGCACGCATATTTTCTGATAACCGGAATTTTTAAGGCGATTCCAGATGTTTGAATATAATAAACTTTCAGAAATTAAATCTTCTTTCGTCCCGCTTTGTACAACAGGCAAAGTTTGTCTGAAATCACCTCCGAAAACGACGACTTTGCCACCAAAGAGCGTATCGTTGTCTATAAGATCTCTCAACACTAAATCAAAAGTTTTGACAAGTTTTTTCTTTGCCATTGACACCTCATCCCATGCTATTAGTTTTGCATCTCGGATTAAAGATGCAAGTGAAATTTGTTTACTTATATCGCAACTACAGTTTTCACTTGTATCAATAGGAAGTTTAAAACGAGAGTAAGCAGTTCGTCCACCGGGAAGTACGGAAGCCGCAACACCAGAAGTTGCTGTAGCTAAGGCTATAAATCCCTTGGATCGTACAGTAGCTAGTAGAGCACAGTATAAGAAGCTTTTTCCTGTTTCTCCAGGGCCATCAATAAAAAAAGCTCCTGATCCATTTGAAAATATTCTATCAAGGATGGCGTCATATGCTGTTAGTTGTTCTTTATTTAGTTTTTTGAATAGCAACAAATCTTCTTCAGTCACAATTATGTTTCACTCTAAATGGATGTCTCTAGCCTCTTGTGTTATTGTGGAAGATGCAGAAGATATGAAAGTTTCTGATATGAGCTTAAATTCATTTATACTCCGTCCCATTGAATACAATATATCGTTTATGTGATTTAGGACCAAATAACGAATGTTGTTTGTCTGTATGTTTGGTATGATTGTGAAATCTTCAGACATGGAACTTTCAAATCGTTCCCATAATTGTCTTGGATTAGTAGGGTTGCAATATACTAATAGTGTTGCGAACAAACGTCTTAGACTGTATGGCATTTGATAATTGGCAGCTTCAGACATACAATCAATTAAGTTATTATCACAAGCTAGCAATCCTCTTTTTTCTGCGGGTTCTCTAAATGTGCTGCAACGCTCTCCATTTATAGTTTTGAGATCTTTGTATGATTTTGGGCCTCTTATGTTCATCAATAATAGGCGAAGGTAGTATCTCTCTCCTTCTGTTGGATGAAATGTCACAATACGTCCAATAGCATAACCTTGTTGTCTTGGTGACCACATTTTATCACTCATTGACCATACAAAGTGTTGTGGGAATTCTACGTACAATAACTAAAGCTCTTTGGCGCGCTTATTTGTTTCATTCATTGTAAAAAACTCTGTTAACATTGTTCTCTTAATTGCAGGATTATTCAAAATTGTGTTTAGATTTGCACTTGTTTTAAAGGAGACAAATTGTTGATTCTCAAGATGCAGTTGAAGATGGTAGACATTGGGAGTCATTTCACTGATAGGAAATGCAAACAAATGCCACATAGCCTCCGGTGCTGACACCCATCTGCCACATCTATATTCTCTGATTTCATCGATTTCTATATTAGTATCATTACTCTGTATGTTGAAAGCAATTTAATCATGCCCTTTACAAATATACTTGTAGATATATTTAACAACTTTAACATCCGAGCAAATTTCAACGTTCATGTGACAGTTAAACTTGCTGAGTAGATATGGATTGTAAGGAACAACCCATGAATTGTCAAGATATTGGCTTCTAACCTTGACAAATTCTCCAGTATCTCGCCTTTTGTAAATGGGATATGAATTCTTACCTTTAGATGTTTCATTCGCATAATCTCTAGGATATTTAAATTTACATTGTCTCATACTTTTCATGCATGGGCTTGTTGGATTTAAACTTCCACAAGGACCATGCATCATGTGTTTAACAACCAAGGAATGTAAATAATTATTTGTCTTAGCATCTGGTAGTTTGGCACAAACAACTTTATCATAAGCCTCAGGTGTCAATATTTATACTCATCAGCAAGTATAATAAGGAAATGAGCGCGAGGAAGACCTCGTTTTTGGAATTCTATGGTGTACATAAAAGCAGCGACTTTTCCAAATATACTCTTTTTAGCTATATCTGACTTAAGCTCTTCTACCTTTGATTTAAATACACGACTAACTAAATCTGGTCTGTTTTGTACCTCATCAGTTGGTAGTAAGAAATATTCTATCTCTAGCCATGAAGGATTACATGTCATCGTTAGAAAGATATCAGGTTTCCCAAAGTGTTGTACTAACGCAACGGCATCCATATATCGACGCCGCATATCTCTAGGACCTCCTGTAAAGTTAACTGGAAGGAATGTTTTTCTGCATTGAAGCTTCTCTTTCCCCTAGTCTTAGAAGGTCAGTAAGTCCTTCTAACACCTCAACTCGAAATAAATCTTGGTTGAATAGGAAGAAGTCTAATCTTTGTGTTTCGAGTTTTATATATTCGTCTACAGAATATTGTTGGAATAATCTTCCGGAATGTAAAGTTCCATTTTCTTTGTCATCTCTAATTTGAAGTTTATAGCAGTAATACTCTCGGCAGGAAACAATATTTTTTTTCTTCCTTTCCTTTTGCAAGATTTCTTGTATGATGTTAAGTAGTCCATCAATTGAAGACATATTAGTTACACTTGGAAGTTGTTCATGTTTGCAGGAAGCACGAGGCCTATTTATTTGTTGAACCTTTTGGATGCCGCAATGCCAACCGTTTTCACCGTAGGGAAACAACAAAGGATATTGTAATGGATCGTAGCAGCCATAGTAATAGTGAACCAGTTGATTATTGTTACTATGGGTGTAGATACGAATATGGGGCGTAGATAAAGAACATTTCAGGTCTTCATCAACCCATATAGCTGCGACTTCTGATATGCTAAGTAAATTATATGTTCGTTGGTCCAAGGTAGAATCACACTTAAGTGCGATGTAGAAGTTAGATAAATCTGGAATGTCTGTCAAAGATTTCAGAAAGATAGAGTATGGATTAATTTTTAGAATGTTCATCAATTTTGAGATAACCGACCTGTCAAGTTTTTCTGAAAAGGCCATCTTATTAACTATATCATCATCATTGTCATAAAAATAAAGTTGCAAATTTTTGGCTTGGTTATCCCTGGGAGTGAGGTTATTTATAAAATGGTACATTTGTCCCTGAACTCTAAATGTATAGAGACCTTGAGTTCTTTTTGCTAATTCCTTATCGTACTTTACTCCAAGTGAAGTAAATGCAAACATGTTGTTGTATGTTCTAATATAAGTACGGAAATGATTGGATTCATCGTTCACGCCAAAGTAAAGGCTTTTTAACTCAGAAGGTAGGCGTTGTGAAACTAATTTTACTGAACCATTACTACAACAGAAGCTAGGAGTTTCGTATTGAAATGTTCTAGCTCTGCAGAATTTACAATTCGGAACCCTTTTTAGAACGGAAGGACAACTGGGTAGCTGGTTGATATTCCAGCACCCCACCTGTGTTGAGGTGCGGCCTGGAACATCATAAACAGTTAAATTTTCATCATATATTTATGAAGTCGTCACCTCAAAATATGTTTACTATCTGAGGATAGCCTAAAATGGCCGGAGTTAATGTAATATTAGATATTTTGGGAAGAAGAAGGCATGTCATGGATGAAGGTATCAACTTGTCCTGCAATCATCCTTTGAGATACGGAAGACGAATCAGTTTGATCGGAAGGATTGGCAGAAGAAATTTCGGAAATACGACGCTTTCTTGCAGCATATTCAGTTCGACGTCGCTCTAGAAGTGCTGACTTTTTATCAGGTGGCATTTATCTGTATGCGATACGTCTCTTAAGGTTTCTTTAACTATTTTCGGCACGATGATATGGATGGACTGTTGTGTGATCAATTACGTCTTCATCCATCTTTCTTTTGTTAGAAGGCATCTGACTTGCACACATTTCATATAGTAATTTTGTTAAAGTCGAAAGTTTATAAGGGTAACATTTAATCTATTCCTATAGGTACACATATCAACATATTTATAACATAAAACACAAGGTAGAAGCAAGTTGCATCGTAGCTGAACAAATAACGTTATAGATCAGATGTTGCAAAAATTACCTGGCATACCAATACTGTTTTCAGTTTCCCCCTAAATCAAAGTTCACTCTCAAGAGCCTGTAAAATTAGAATTGAATAGCCATTATATTCCAGAAAACTCGAGGAAAACATTATGCGATAATTTGTGGGGAAAATATAATATGTTGGTATTGATCGGGGTAAATATCACACATGTATACAGCTGAAAAAGCAAACAGTGTATTCGGATAGAAAACCCATTTCCTTTTCTTTTTATGTTAGCCTAATTTAAGAACATGCAAAGCAGTTATCCAACTGGTATGAAGAACTAAGGGAAAAATGCTCTGTAATCTCGATATGAATGAAATCTAAAGTTAAAATTGCATCGAAAACCCATTTCCTTTTCTATTTCTGTTAGCCTAATTTAAGAACATGCAAAGCAGTTATCCAACTGGTATGAAGAACTAAGGGATAAAATGCTTTGTGATCTCGATATGAATGAACTCTAAAATTAAAATTGCAAGACTGATGCTCATCGACATCTACTTGCTGCTGTCTATACAACTTGTGTTAGAGCAAACAGAAAACACATGTTTCAACAGTAAAAGATTATACTTTAATTTATTATTTTTTGAAATATATAACGTTTTCTTTATTTGACCAAAAAAGAAGGACCAAATGGATAATTGTAAAATGTTTTCTCTTGTTTGCTAGATCTAGCAGCTATTTCGAGCAATTCAAATATCTTAATTTTCGCCCACATTCACAAAGTTATAAACAAACCACTGAAAATATTTTAACTAAATATCTTATACAATCAAGAAACATTATGACAAAAAGAATGAATGATCTGCAAGCCACATTTGATTTTAACACCTATGTTTGCACTTTCTTAATTGATTTAATAGTGAAAGAAAGAGCATAAATTTGCATCGTATCTAAACAGATAACATTATAGATTCGAAATTGTGAAAGAGCAATTTGTTTAAAATAAGGGAAAATCAATTCACTAACTCCCTGGTAATTAGTAGGGATGAAACTGAAAGTTCACATAAAAGAAGAAAACTCAGAAGAAGAAAGAAAGACAACGAGAGAAAGCAAATAATAAACTCATGCATGTAAGGAAGAACATGAGAACAAAAAAAAACTTGAAATCTTGGTTCGAAAAAACGCTCTCTTCTCTCTCATGCGAAAAAACCCTAATATTGACACCTAAACCTAACTTCATGGCCTCGCCGGCCGGTGGCCAGCCACCTCCTATGGCTGGGCTGCCTCCCTTCCCTCCTCCCAACATAGCCCAGCCCCCACGACCACTGGAAACAACTCGCAACCACTGGATTTCTCTAAAATCCTAAAGCCTTCAACCTTGAACACTGCCATGCATGAACGAGCCCATACAGTTGAACCAATTCACTTGCGACATGCGAATGTTCTTAATGGAAATCATGTTATTGAATTTACAGAGTCAGAAGTAGAGAGGATGAATGTGATCGAAGGGCTCCAATATGCAGTTGTAGCTAAATTCTCGTATGGATGGCCTGAACTCAATGAGTTACGTAAAATAATTCCAATGCAATGTGGGATTAAAGGTGAGTGCAATATTGGATATTTACGTGATAGGCATGTATTAGTTAGGATGTCCTTATGGCAAGATTTCATAAATTTTACGTCCAAATCAGTGTATTATGTTAAGGATAATATGGGACGTGAATTTCAGTTGAGAACTTTAATTTATGATCACAAGTTCAAGGTTGGCGAAGAAACTTCCAAGGTTATGGCATGGATCTCTTTTCCTAATTTGTTACCAACTTTCTTTGTAAAGGAATGCTTATTCTCGTTGGCTTCAGTAGTTGGTAAACCTCTTCATCTAGACATGGCTACAATCAATAAAACAAGACNAGTAAACATCTTCATATAGACATGGCTACAATCAATAAAACAAGACCTAATTGTGCGCGAGTTAAGGTCTTGGTGGACCTCTTGGCAGACAAACCTAGTAAAGTAAGGATGGATATACGTAATGAGGTGACAAAGGAAGTGAGAAGTGAATGGGTGAATATCAAGTATGATTATCTTCCAAAGTATTGTAAGGAGTGCAAGTTGCAGGGACATGATAGTGGACTGCTGGAGATTACATCTGGAGTTGGTGGAGAACAAAGGGCAGGAACAAGTTAAGGCTGGAACTGGACATCATATCGAGAAAGCTACTGCTCCAGGTACTGCAAATCAACAAGGCCACCTTATGGTTTTATCAAGTGGCAAGGTAGTAGGTAATGTAACTGGGAAGGGTAAGGAACAATGGCAAGAGGTTAGAGATAATCGACCAAAGAAAGGAAATAGACAAGGTGTAGATCAAGGTGATGTTGGGAAAGAAATTGTTCAAGTGATTCAGTCCAAGGGTCAACAATTGCAAGTAGAGAATGCAAACAAGTTTGCAATACTGGAGATTGAATATGGAGAAGAGGTGAACAATGCATTGGCACTGGTGACACAAACTGCAGCTCCTCCTAATGTTACTGGGAATGGGATAGCTAAGTTGAGTATCGAGCCTAGGGCACCTGGGAGGACACAATTGGATACAACTGCTCCTGCTTTTAATCCTACACTTACTAGGATTGTAACTAATAAGGGAGGTATTTCTCCTGCTGGGAGTGAGGCAGTACAACAAGGGGCTTCTACAACTCCTAATACAATAAGGAATGAGGAGGCAAGGCATAGGGAATCTACGGCTCAATGGGTTCAACGCACTTTTGCTAGGGACATAGTGGCTACAAACACATATGTTCAAGAAGTTCCATCTCAAGAAACTAGGGTGGAAGGGATATTAGCCAAGAATAAGAAGACAGTAACACACAATGGAGTAGATGAAAGTGAGGAGATATTTCAATCAAACGAAAGAGTGAAGTGGAGTGGGGGTAGATTATGGGTCGATCATCAAATCGAAGAGGATTCAGAAGAGGGTGAAATTCCCGATGGAATGCAGGCAGAAAGGGATTCAGATGTTGATCTAGAAGAAGTAGAACAACGTGTTAATGGGGATAACAATGAAAACAAAGACACACAAGGCAAGATGCTGGAGGTTACTGAAAAACTGTTACTTGTAGGTGAAAAACTGATCGAACAAGGGGAAGGTAAAGGGAACCCTAGTTCACAACGGAACCCTAAAAGTATAGAAGGTAGCCTTAGGGTTGCTACAGTAAACCCTAAGGACATCAATGTTAATATGGGTGATCCAGGTTGAACCAAAGCTGTTACAAATATGGAAAAGGCTTCAGGTATGGAAGATCAAGTTGTACGAGATGGGAATGAGCAATACCATGAGGTACATTCTATTGAAGATGAAGGCATCAAGGATTCATTAGTCAAAAAGGGAGAAAAGGAGAAGTTTAACCAAGGAGATCAACAACTAATTCAAAAGTATAACAAGGAGATTTATGAAGCTGGTCGAGGAGGCAAAGGGGCAGCTGATCATGATGACACAATGGATAAGGATTGCGATGAGGAATCTATTGCCCAGAACTTCAAAAATATAGCAAGACAAGGAGATTTATCCCCAAGGTACATGGAGAAGGCAAAATCAGGAGCCAAGGGGAGGAAGAAGGTGGTGAAAGAACCAGTGAAGGATGCAACTATTGTACGTACGACTGGAGTGCAAACTAGAAGGACTCTCTCAAAATCTACCAACCATTAATGGATGATCTAATATGGAACATTAGGTCAGTGAATACTATGCAGGCCTTTGAGAGGCTAATAATAATGAATATGAAGCACCATTTTGAGTTCATTGGACTCATGGAACCAGTGCAACAAGCTAGTAAACTGGAGAAGTATCGAAGGATAATTGGATTTTCCCAGGCCATTGCCAATGTCTCTAACAAAATTTGGGTGTTTATATACGAGGTGTTTGATGTGGAAATAGTATATAATATGGTGCAACAAATTACTTTAAGGCTATTTCACACTGAAACTCATGTGGATTTGGTCTTAACTTTGGTGTATGAAAAGTGTGATCATATAGAGATGATAGAGCTTTGGGATTCTTTGTACAATCTGGCTAGGGACATGACTACTCCATGGTTGGTTGGGGGGGATTTTAATGTGATCTGGGATGAAGATGAGAAGTTTGGGGGCCTGCCAGTTTCAATCAATGAGGTAGATGATTTTCGACATTGTATCAATACGTGTAATCTCACTGATTTGGGGTTCAATGGCAGCATATTCACTTGGTGGAATGATAGGGCTGATGAGGAATGTATATTCAAGAGGTTTGATCGATGTTTTGCTAACTTGGAATTCCAAAACTTATTCCCAGCGTTTGAGGTCACACACTTAGCTAAAATAGGCTCAGATCATAGACCTATGTTTCTAAACTGTGACATTGAAAATGGGCCTGTGAAGAAGTCATTTAGATTCCTTAATTTATGGTCTAAACATGAGACATTTAAAGCAATAGTGAAGGAGAACTGGCACGTTAAGTTTCATGCCAATCCTTTTGTGATGTTCAATGCCAAACTAAAGAAAGTGAAGAAGGCTCTTTCTACATGGAGCAAAGATACATATGGGGACATCTTTCAACGACTGACCAGCCTAGAAGAAGTTGTAAAAGCGCACGAGGATCAGTTTTAATCCTTCCCTATGCGTGACAATAGGGAAAGGCTACATAAGGTCCAAGCTGACATGTTGAAATAGTTGGCTATCGAGGAAGATTTTTGGAGGCAAAAGGCTGTGATGCAATGGTTTAAGGAGGGGGATAGAAACACGAAACTCTTCCATGCGCATGTGAATGGAAGAAGAAAAAGATTACAACTCAAAAGGATTCAAAACAATGCTGGAAATCGGGTCGAAGGTGATGAGGACATAGCTGAGGAGGCAGTACAATTTTTCAAGGATCAATTTACTGAAAATTCAATACCTTCTGATTTTAGGATCCTTGACTTTGTACCAAATTTAGTAGAGACTGGGCAGAATGAAGAATTGACAAGGCAGCCAACAAAGGAGGAAGTGAAGCAGGCAGTATATGGTTTAAATGGAGATAGTGCAGGAGGTTCTGATGGATTTACTAGATGCTTCTACCATACTTGTTGGGACATTGTAGGAGATGACATATTTGACATAGTTAGAGCCTTCTTTAATGGCCATGAAATGCCCAAATGCATCACTCATACCAATCTAGTCTTATTGCCTAAGAAGAAGGAGGTGATCACTTTCTCAGACATGCGACCTATAAGCCTTAGCAAATTTTCCAACAAAATCATCTTAAGGGTCATCCATGAAAGGTTAGTAGGTCTTCTTCCTAATATAATATCTGAGGAGCAAGCAGGATTTGTCAAAGGTAGGAGCATTGTAGAGAATGTGTTGCTTACTCAAGAGATCATAACTGACATTAGGTTAAGGACTAAGGCTGGACCTAATGTAGTGCTAAAACTAGACATGGCAAAGGCATATGATAGGCTTTCTTGGCTATTCTTGACTAAAGTGTTGAGGAAAATGGGATTTGATGAGAAGTTCATAGGAATGGCATTTGGTGTGGTGTCAAACAACTGGTATTCTGTGCTCGTAAATGGTCAGGCCTATGGTTTCTTTAAATCAACTAGAGGCGTAAAGCAAAGAGCCCCTTGTCCCCTACTTTGTTCATATTGGCTGCTGAAGCATTGTCCAGGGGCTTGAATGCTTTACATTTGAATCAGCACTTTAGGGGATTTGGTATGCCAAAATGGAGTCCCAAAATCAATCACTTGGCATATGCGGATGACACAATCATATTTAGCTCATCTGATGAAATTTCATTGAGGTTCATCATGCAAGTACTGGGAGCCTATGAAGCTGCATCGGGGCAGATGGTTAACAAGGGAAAATCAGCATTGTATATGCATCACCTGGTGGAGTTAGATGTGGTGACAAGGGTGGAGAGGACTACTGGAATTGCTAGAAAAGACTTCCCTTTCACATACTTGGGTTGTCCTATTTTTTTATGCACGAAGGAAGATGGAATATTATAAAGATTTGATTACAAAAGTGATGGACAAACTACAAGGATGGAAAGGAAAATTGCTCTCAATTGGAGGAAGGGCTATATTGATCTCGCATGTTTTGCAAAGCATGCCCATACATTTACTTTCAACTGTTAATCCCCCTCAAAATGTTATAAATAAGTTGCACAAGATCTTTGCTCAAGTTTTTTGGAGTAGCACAATTGGAGGTACTAGTAGGCATTGGTCCTCATGGAACTCTCTATGTATGCCGTGTGAGGAAGGAGGTATTGGCTTTCGTTCTCTCCATGATGTTTCAAAGGCCCTATTTTGTAAATTGTGGTGGAATTATAGGACAAAGCCAAGCCTATGGAGTTCATTCATGACCCAAAAATATTTTAAGAAGCTAAATTCAATAATTGTTCCTTGGAGGGAAGGGTCACACATTTGGAGAAAAATGTTACAATGTAGGGATGCCATAGAACACCAAATCACATGGCACCCTAAGATGGGATCCTCACTCTTTTGGTTTGATAATTGGACAGAGTTGGGAGCTCTTTATTTTCTTGTTCCTCCGGAATTTGGTATAGATGAAACAATACATAATGTATATGATGTCGTGGAGGATGGAATGTGGAATGTGGAGAAATTATTGGAGGCTCTACCATTGGAGTTTGCTACTCATATCCTGGAGTTAATAAAGCCTCCAGTAATGGAAAATGTGGTAGATGTGCCGTATTGGATGTTGGAGACAAGGGGGAATTTCAGTGTGAAGTCAGCATGGAACTATGTGAGGAGAAGGAGTGATACTAGACTTGCTTACAATAATATTTGAGTGAAAGGTTTGCCATTAAAAATTGCCTTTTTCATGTGGAAAGTGTGGAGAGCAAAGTTACCATTAGATGATTTCTTGAGGAGGTTAGGGTACTTAATGCCCTCTAGATGTTGGTGTTGTAGTGAGTTCAAGGAAGAGTCATTATCCCATTTGTTCTTTACTTCTCATGCTGCCAAGGTTGTGTGGAAATATTTCCTCTCTAGGGCTGGAATAAGGGTGGAAGATCTCACTATGCATCAAGCAATTACGAGGTGCTGGACAGTGAATGTGGTGTCAAGAATCAAGCCTATAATGCAAGCATTACCATCTTGTATTGTGTGGGAATTATGGAAGAGAAGGAATAGCTACAAGTATGGGGATGCAGTGTCCATTAGTAGGGTGATCTATCAAGTCTCTTCTACAAGATCTTGTGAAAGTAAGGAAGCCTGGCCTAAAAAATGTACCTCACAATTGGCTTGACCAACTGGATATACTAGAAAAATTCACTCCTAAGTTGAGCTATGCAAAGGTTGTGTGGGAAATGCCTAATGAGGGGTGGTTAAAGGTGAATACTGATGATGCTTCTAGGGGTAACCCAGGCAGGAGCTCAATAGGATTATGTGTTAGGGATGATCATGGAGATGTGGTGTACGCACTGGGCAAGGGGATTGAGGAAACAACAAACACAATTGCTGAAGCTGTGGCAATTCTCGAAGCCTTAAAGGTATGCGATGAACGTAACTATCATAACGTGTGGATACAAACTGATTCATTGTTGCTGAAGAACGTAATGGAAAAGGAATGGAAGCCACCATGGTGTATAGTTGACAAAATGGAGGAGATTTGGCAGTACAGGGACAGGGGTAATTACAAGGTATCCCATGTGTTTAGGGAAGGTAACAAACTCGCGGACCATCTTGCTAATTATGCCTTGGATGAGGGGGACTTTGAATGCCATGGCTACTGGGATTTGGATGTGAATTGGGAGGACAATTGTGAATGAAGATAAACTCTAATGGCATTATTTAAGGGTGAAGGTAGCAAAGAATTAGGAAGCAAGGATAAGGTGGAGATGGAACAAGAGATGACACTAGACCTTCATGTACAAGTCCTTATGGAGGAGTACATGGTGGTTAAGTTTTTTACTAACCGCGTGTTCTTTTTTGCAGGATCTTATGTGCTTATAACCTACCTCCAACTATGACCTCTATGGGTGGTATTAGTACTTAGTACTCATTCCCTTGAGGAAGGAAAGGTGGTAGGCACAAATGTGAGCATTAGCTACTGGAAAGAGCCAAAGGGTGACATCTCACATGTTGGATTTGGCATGACATTAAGGAAATGATAGGGGCTTCATGGGCCTAGTCCTTGATGCAACACGACTATATGCCAAGTGAGGAATCATCCAAGGCAAGGATACCAACAAGAGACAAAGGGGCATCACACGAAATTGGAGTTAAAATTTGCATCGCTGAAATAAGATCGACCCAGACATGTGTGGATTGGAGGAAGGATGTAGACGGATGTAATGAAAATGGGGTAATACCTGGTCAACCAAACTGACAATACTATCTAAGGGGGTTATTCAGCCAAAGCAAAGAAGAAATAAACCATGGCACACAACCAAAATGGGAGATAAACACTACATAGGAATTCAAAGTTCCTATTTTGTTTTTCCAGTTTTGGTTCGTGCAGTGTACTATGGAGGCAGTGGTATGTTGGTGCTATCATAGAAGATACGTCTCTTAAGAACAAATGAGACACACAAGGATACAAATGCGAGACATATCTACGGCAAGGAGCACTGGTTGGAGATTGAACGATCATTCACATAATGGTGGCAGTGATGGCTTGGTACACAATGATGAAGGCACATATGTTGCACGACTGGGCAATACTAATCTTTTAGGCTGTCTTGGTTCATGAGAACCAACTTCATGTTATAATAGGCTAGTTTTAAATGTATTCCATCGTTTTAATTGCTAGAATCAATTGTGATACTAATATTGGGATTCTTAAGCTCAGTATTGGTAATAGGAACTTATGTATAGCTCTCACACATTAGCATCTCACTCCTTGTGAGATAACTCTGGATTTTCTTTAGTTTGCTATATATATAAAAACTAGCCCTAGGCCTTGCCTAGTGGATTACTAAAAACAAACATCAGAACTATCGAAAAACAGAGATAAGTGAATGTGTTGAATCCTATGAAATATGTACATGGATCTTTAATGAATGAACAAAAAAGAGCAAGGCAATTGAAGAAATTGGGTTTATTGAGCTGCAAAAATGAAGGAGAGAACATTACCTTTTTGAGAGAGAAATACAAAGAGAGAAGATTAGCAAATGGAAAATGAAAAGGGAGAAAGGAGAAGACATAGAATGTGACGTTAGTGGCCCATGCTCTAGATAAAGTGAAACATGAATTTACGGATGTACCCTTCGTACTACCAAGCCTTCACTTATTATATAGTAGAAAATAATGCTTTTATTTTACAATATCAAATTAATTGATAACATAATCACACTAAAACCTATTTGTCTAGGTCTCCTTTTAGTAGAAAACTTTAATTTAGATGCCGTTTACCTTTAAAATCGGATAACAATTAAACTTATAAATTGTTTTAAGGATATGTGATTTCACCTAGCACAAATTGACAAATATGATATTTAATGCTGGAAATTGACTGTAAGATAAAGCAAACCAGTATAGAAATACAATTAGGCCCTCGAACTAGATCGCCCTCGAACCGACTGAGAATATAGTTAATAAATATGAACTGAACTGAAGAATAAGAGAATTTAAGAGAAAAAAGTGTTGTATTTCTTTGGTATGCGAGAATTGGATGGTTACAAATGATTAGAACTCTCCTTTATATAGTAGAGAAATTCCACTTATGGTACAATTCTAATACATAAGGAAATCCCATGATTGGCTAAATAACCGTTTTTGACCCATCATACAAAAATAATGATGTATGTAAAATGGAATTGAGAGAGCAATCCATAATTTTCTTAGTCGACATGTCAGACTGAATTTTAACCATCCGCATATGCAATTTTTATATGATGGGTCACAAGCAACCGATTCAATCCAAAAGATATAAATTTTTGTTACTACAATGTAATAGAGAAATAAAAGATAAATTCAATAACAAATAATATCATAAGAATAGAGCAGAGAAGAAATAATTCTTATTAGATGATTCTTTATAAGATGATGAGCCGAACAAAGCTTGACGAGCTGGACTATGACAAACTAGGGAGTAAGTTGCTATGAATTACAATGTATAAAATTGTAGAGAAGAAAATTAGTTGATTACAATGGTAGTAAAGTGTGTCTATTTATAGCACAAGTTCTAGGTAAGTATTCCCTTTGAATTACGGGTCTATTATGAGCATTTACCCAATCCATCGATTACTTAGGGAAGACTTCTAACGATTGAGTAAATTCTGGAATTTCACAACCGATGAGTTACACTATAGCTGTTCCATAACTGATTTCCTTGTTCTGCCTGTATTAATCATTTATTGCATTTATTATACGTTACATAATTTATTCGTAACTAATGGCGTAATGATGGCAAATTCCATATAATTTTCACGACCTAAAATACCAACCGCGGGGCCGTGATGGAGCCTAACAGCACTTGATAGGCAAGCCAATACAATGAGGTAATACTGAAAAAAAAGCAATAAATATCTCATAGCTGATACATAATATAACGTAAACCACCCCAAGATCTGGTATCACAAGTACATGAGCGTCTAGATTTATCTACACACAAGGGTTTAAAAGAAATATAACACCGGCAGAAATAAAATAGAACCAGTACAATGAAATATGAAAGTGACTTCTATGGCCTGCGAACGGGATGTCGCTCTTGTATCCGTTAAGTACCACTTGGGACTCTACTGGTACCAACGTCAAAATCTGAACAAGAAGTGTCGAAGTGTAGTATGAATACAACTGGCCCAATATACTCAGTAAGTATCGAACCTAATCCCGGCAAGGTAGTGACAAGGCTAAGACAAAACACCTACAAAACCCTATGTGTGTATCTATATTTATTAAAAGTGGGAATCCCTTAAGTCAAAAGTTAAATTACTAAAATATCCTTCTAATTAACTTAAATACTCTATTGTTACAAAATATAAAAATAACTAACAACAAATAACCTACGTACCCCTGTTATTCAATCTGTATTGTTATAAAAAAAATAAAACATCAAACTTTGTGAAATAAATAACAGAAACATAAAGTTAGTAGAACCAAATTAATGAAATAAAATATGGAATAAACAGTATAAGAATAAATCGAGCACGCTGAATGCACAGTGTGTCCTTAAGGAAATTATTCCCCTCAAGTACCCGAGGTGTTGGAATATTATCCTCCCAGGATAGAACGATTTAACTCACCAGCGTATTGGTACCAAAATCTCCGGTGAACGGCGAACTACTCAATAGTCGTAAAACACACTGGAAAATATTATGCAGAAGAAGAGGAAGATAATCACAAATTTTAGTAAGTAAAAATTCTGGGATTCAAGGCATATTTATAGCCATTTGGCAATATTTCTAAAAAGGTTTGCACCCTTTTAGAACAGCCATAGCTGTTGGAACAGATGGAGAATTTTCGTCAATTAATTTAATTAAATAATTGAAAAGAATTTTGTCCAAAAAGATTAATCAATCATTCTTTGACTGAAGCCGAAGCCGAGTCGAGCTAGCGACGACGACGAGGGCACGAGGCTTGCCTTCTTCTTAACTCTTTAAGTATATATACCCATCAAAAGTCTTTTCTTCCTCAAATATGGGACAGTGTCCCTTTGCCAAGGAGGGAAATTCAAATATTTTATTTTTCCTCCATTGTCCATTCACCCTCATTGAGCTACACCAAGCTTAAAATTAAGCCACACTAATGTGACCCAAAGGGTCATCTTGTGATTTAAGACTCTATTCCGGGCTCGTTAGCCTTAAAATATTACTTTTAATCACCTCGATTTACGTGCACAGTTGGGGCGTGAATCAGGTAAGCCTTTATGTGAAAATATGTGAAATAATAATTTTTGAGATTTAAAATTTATTTTTAGTTTACTTTGGTCAACGTTTTGAGTAAACGGACACGGACCCCTGTTCCGACGGTCCCGGGAGGTTCGTAGTAAATATGGGACTCAGGCGTATGCCCAGAATCGAATTCCTAGGGCCCTAGCTCGTGAAATGAATTTTTGATGAAAATTGTTAAACTGAAATTTAAAGGTATTACAGAAATTGATTATTGTTTGAACTCATTGGTATCGGGCCCCTATTTTAGTTTTGGAGCCCGGTTCAGGTCTATTATAATATATATGTCACGTCTGTGAAATTTTGTTGAAATCAGAGTTTATTTGACGTGATTCGGACGTTCGGTTGAGAAGATAGTGAATTTGAAAGGTTCTTGAGGAATTCACGAGTTTGAGGCTAAATTCGTAGTTTTAGGTGTTATTTAGTGATTTGATCGCACAAGCAAGTCCGTAGGATGTTTTTAGACTTGTGTGCATGTTTGGGTTGAAGCCCTGAAGGCTCGGGTGAGTTTCGGATAGGCCACAAATTGATTTTGACTTAAGAAATTTTGCTGGTGTGCTTCAGGTATGCAGACGTCGCATTTGCGAAGATATTTTCGCATTTGCAATCAGAAGGGCTGTGAGGTGACCTTCGCAATTGCGACCAGAACATGGCGCTATTGCGAACAGTTGTTCGCATTTGCGATGCTAGCAGGCCTAGGCCATACTTCTCATTTGCGAGGTAGTGTCTGCATTGCGAGTTCGCATTTGCGAACCTGTGATCACATTTGCTAACCTGTGATCGCATTTGCGATAACTGAAGCTGCTCAAAAAAGATTATAGACGGATGTTTCACCCATTATTCAATTCTTTCGAACCCTAAATATCAAGAGGCGATTTTCCAAAGACCAAAACTTCTCCAAATCATAGGTAAGTGATTCCTAACTAATTCTTGTCAATCTTTTACAACTTGTTACAAGATTTCAGCCTAGAATCTAGAATTTTCATGGTAGAATTAGGGAAATTTGGGTAGAACTTAGGAAATTTGAAATTTGGGGATTTAGACCTCAAATTGAAGTCGGATTCCAAAACCAGTTGTATATTCGGGCTCGGGGAGAATGGGTTATCGGATTTTGGTCCGAACCTCGAGTTTGGACCAAGTGGGCTCGAGGTTGATTTTAGATTTTTGTTGGGAAAACTAAAAAAAACCATGATTATGCATTAAAGTTAATTCCTTTAGCAATAATTAATGATATTAAACTAATTATGATTAGATACGAGTGGGTTGGAGGTGAATTCTAAAGAAAAGGTTGTGCTTGAGCAGTGAGTGACCTGAGTGGCCTGAGGGAATATGTATTGTGTGACTACTTTCTACTTGTTTTGTTGTTAAATATGATGTATAGGTGAGGTGACGAGTACCTATACATTGTGGTCGTGTCATA
Source organism: Nicotiana undulata (assembly GCA_005239495.1). NCBI lineage: Eukaryota > Viridiplantae > Streptophyta > Magnoliopsida > Solanales > Solanaceae > Nicotiana > Nicotiana undulata. The sequence continues at coordinate 205,530 of ML249908.1, forward strand.
ACATGCGAGTGAAAGTTCATTCTTGAAATTCTTGTTGTCTAAAAGCCTATCCTCTATGCTTATTGTTTCTATTGAAATGTTGGAAAGTTTGTATCCGGTTCCACCGAGATGGATAATATTGTGAATACCTATTTGAGGTTGAATTATTTAATTGTGAAAGTAATTATGAGAAAATACTTATTTCTTGTGAAATTTCTCTTTATCTGTTGTTAATGATTATGTGATTGGTGAGGAAGAGTGTAAAACACGAAGGGTGATGCCGTGCATAATTTATTTAAATGGTGAGGAAGAGTGTAAAGCATGAAGGGTGATGCCGTGCATTCTATTTATTATTTGGTGAGGCTGAGAGTAAAAGCACGAAGGGTGATGCCGTGCATTCTATTTATTATTTGGTGAGGCTGAGAGTAAAAGCACGAAGGGTGATGCCATGAAAATTTCCTTTCTATTTTAAATGCTTAATTTGTTTATGTTCCGTTCAGTGACTTAAGGTCTCGAGTAGCTTCGCAATATGTATTATGACCCGCGTGTGTGGTCAAGTTTGTTTATCATTGTTTATTTCTGTCTTTTCGTTTTCTCAAGCCTTATGTTGAATTCTCCACTGCATGCCCCTTCCCATTAATTGTGGTTTTAATTCTTTATTTGATGTTATTTCTGCTAGCATGATTATATATGTCCAGGTTTTATGTGGTGTCCTGTCCTAGCCTCGTCACTACTTCACCGAGGTTAGGATCGACACTTACCAGTACATGGGTCCGGTTGTAATGATACTGCACTTTGCACTTCTTATGTAGATCGAGGTTTAGGTCCGAGCTGAGTTCAAGTTAGAGTTGACATTTTCGCACGGAGACACGAGGTAGATCTGCTAACGTCCGCAGATTCCTGGAGTCTTCTCCTTATTATTCGTTGTTGTTTCATTTAGTCCAAAACAATTATATATTTTCTTTGGGCCAAATACTTGTAGTAAATTCTTAGTAGTTCGTGAATTGTGACTCCAAACCCTGGGTAGCTAGATATAGTATTAGTTTCGTAGTATCATTTTATTATTTCATATATTATTTGGAGTATCGTATATTGTATGGTAGTAGAATTTCTTATATTTTTTTAATTGTTTTAAATGTCTAAAACCTCTAATGTTGGCTTGCCTAGCAAGTACAGTGTTAGGCGTCATCACGGTCCCGACGGTGGGAATTCAGGTCGTCACAAGTTGGTATCAGAGCACTAGGTTACCTAGGTCTCATAATTCAAGAAAAAGCTTAATAGAGTCTGAGGGATCGATACGGAGACGTCTGTACTTATCTCTTAGGGGCTATAAATTTAGGAACAAGTTCACTTTTATTCAACTCTGTCGTTCGATTCTTGTTATCCCAATATTGATTAAACTTTTCTATTCTTATTCTCTCGCAGATGGCGAGAACGCGTACCTCTTCTTCCGCTGACCAGCAATCGGATCCTCCAGCAGCAGCAACTCCTACAAAGGGCAGAGGCCGAGGACGCGCCAGAGGCCGAGGCAGGGGCATGACTCAGCCCAGTGCTCAGGAAGCAGCTCCAACTACGGAGCCCCAGATCGAGCTTGATGAGGGGGCTCATCTAAGACCGTTCCGGCGGGACCATCTCAGGTCCCAGAGGGGTTTATTGCTACCCCAGTGCTTCAGTATGCCTTGGTCCGATTAGGGGGACTTACGGAGAGTGTAGCCCAAACTGGAGCATTCCCCGTGGCTGCAGCCGTATCTCAGGCTGGAGGAGGGGTTCAGACTCCTGCTACCCATACTCTTGAGCAGATTACTCCTCAGATTCAGACCCAGCAGCCAATCCAGTTGGGGTAGTTCAACCAGTTGCTGCAGCACCACTTGTTAATGGGGAAGCTATGTCCTCCGACGCTTTGTGGAGATTGGATATGTTTATCAAGCTTTTCCCTATTCATTTCAGTGGTGCCACTTCCGAGGACCCCCATGAATACCTTGATAGATGTCATGAGGTTCTTCGGAACATGGGTATTTTAGAGACCAATGGGGTCGACTTTGCTGCTTTCCAGATCACTGGCTCTGCCAAGAAATGGTGAAGATATTATCTATTAACTAGACCAACTGGGTCACTTGCTCTTACTTGGGATCAATTTTCACACCTCTTCTTGGAGAAGTTTCTACCTATTACTACTAGAGAGGAGCCCCACCATCAGTTTGAGCGTCTCCAGTAGGGCAGCATGACTGTTATGCAGTATGAGACCCATTTCGTGTATTTGGCTCGCCATGATACTCTTTTGTTACCCATAGAGAGGGAGAGGGTTAGGAGATCTATTGAGGGTCTTGCTCAACCTATCCGATTGTGATGGCTAAGGAGACAAGGAGCGAAATATTTTTCCAAGATGCGTCTAATATGGCCAGGAGAGTTGAGGTAGTTCTTGGATTGGGATGTCAGGGGTCAAACAAGAGACCTCGCCATTCCGGTGGATTCAGCGGTGCCTCATCTGGAGGCGGGGTTACTTTTTATAGAGGCCATTCTTCCAGGCCATTCCATTCAGCACTTGAAACATCCCATGGTTCCCTAGGTGTTCGTGGCTCTTACTTGCCTTATTCTTATCAGCCATCTCCTATAAGCGCACCTCCTCTTCAGAGTTTTTAGGGTGGTTATACAGGTCGACAAGGTCAGTTTACCGTCCAGCAGTCTCAGCAGCCAAAGTCTTGTATACTTGTGGTGACCCGAGGCACATTGCTAGATATTGCTCTCGCGCGTCGGGTAGTTCTAAGTATCAGGGTTCTCGTGCTATAGTTCTGGCACCAGCTGCCGCACCACCTGCCCAGCCAGCCAGGGCTAGTGGTCAAGTAGCCAGAGGTAGGGTCCAGATTGTTAGAGGTGGAGGCCAGCCCGCTAAAGGTGTAGGTCCTCCTGTTAGAGGTTTTCCTAGAGACATGGTTTATGGTGGTGGGGCCTAACCCCAATTGTATGCATTTCCGGCCAGACCTGAGGTGGAGTCCTCCGATGTTGTCATCACATGTACCATTTCAGTTTGCAATAGAGATGCTTCAGTTCTGTTTTATCTGGGGTCTACTTACTCTTATGTGTCATCTTATTTTGCTTCGTATTTGATTATGCACCGCGATTCCTTGAGTGTTCCTATTTATGAGTCTACGCCCGTGAGGTATGCTATTGTTGTAGACAGTGTGTATCGTTCGTATGTTGTCGTTATTGAGGGTCTTGAAACCAGTGTGGACCTTTTGCTTCTTGACATGGTTGATTTTGATGTCATATTGGGTATGGATTGGCTGTCGCCTTATTATGCCATCTTGGACTGTCACGCTTAGACAATGACCTTAGCTTTGTCAGGGTTGCCTCAATTAGAGTGGAGAGGGACTCCTGATCATTCTTCCAGCAGGGTGATTTCTTATACCAAGGCTTGTCGCATGGTCAAGAAGGGGCGTTTGGCTTATTTGGCTTATGTTCGTGATTCTGCTGCTGAGGCTCCTTCTATAGATTTGATGCCTATTGTTTGTGAGTTTCCCGAGGTGTTTCTTGTAGACCTGCTAGGGATGCCACCTAACAGGGATATTGATTTTTGCATTAATGTGGCTCCGGGCACTCAGCCCATTTCTATTCCTCCATACCGGATGGCCCCACAAGAATTGAAAGAATTGAAAGAACATTTGCAAGACTTGATTGATTAGGGCTTCATTAGGACTAATGTCTCGCCCTGGGGTGCATCAGTTTTGTTCGTGAAGAAGAAGGAGGGATCGATGAGGATGTTTATAGATTACCGACAGTTGAATAAAGTCATTATAAAGAATAAGTATCCGTTGCCGAGAATTAATGATTTATTTGATCAGCTTCAGGGTGCCAGGGTGTTTTCGAAGATTGATTTGATATCAGGCTACCATCAGTTGAAGATTAGGGCATCCGATGTCCCTAAGACAACTTTTCGGACGAGGTATGAACACTATGAATTCCTGGTGATGTCTTTTGGCTTGACTAGTGCCCCAACAACATTTATGGACCTGATGAATCGGGAGTTCAAGCCTTATCTGGATTCCTTCGTAATTGTGTTCATTGATGATATTCTAATATACTCCCGCAGCCGGGAGGAGCAATAGCAGCACCTCCGGATAGAGCTTCAGACTTTGAGGGACAGTTAGTTGTATGCTAAATTTTCAAAGTGCGAGTTTTGGTTGGATTAAGTATCTTTCTTGGGTCACATCGTATCAGCAGAAGGTATCCAGGTAGATTCTAAGATGTTTGAGGCATTAAAGAACTGGCCTAGACCCACTTCAGCCACGGAGATTTGGAGCTTCTTGGGTTTGGCGGGTTATTACAGTCAATTCATGGAGAGGTTCTCATCTATGGCAGCCCCGATGACTAAATTGACGCAGAAGGGTGCCCCATTCAAATAGTTGGACAAGTTTGAGGCGAGATTTCATAAGCTCAAGATAGTCTTGACTTCAATACCGGTGTTGGTATTGCCATTAGGTTCAGGAACTTTCATAGTATATTGTGATGCCTCTCGCTTTGGGCCCGGAGCGGTATTGATGCAGGAGGGCAGAGTGATTGCATATGCGTCTCAGTAGTTGAAGGTTCATGAGAAGAATTATCCTGTCCATGTCTTAGAGTTGGCAGCCATTGTTCACGCATTGAAGATTTGGAGGCACTATCTCTATGGTGTGCTGTGTGAGGTTTTCACGGATCATTGCAGCCTTCAGTACTTGTTCAAACAAAAGGATCTCAATTTGAGGCATATGAGATGGATAGAGCTATTGAAGACTATGACGTCACTATATTGTACCATCCGGGGAAGGCCAATGTGGTGGCCGATGCATTGAGTAGGAAGGCGGTGAGTATGGGTAGCCTTGCGTTCATTCCAGTTGGTGAGAGACTGCTAGCTTCAGACATTCAGACTTTGGTTAATCAGTTAGTGAGGTTAGACATTTCAGAGCCCAGCTGTGTTTTAGCTTGTACAGTCGCTCGGTCTTCCTTATCCGAGCATATCAGAGATTGGCAAAATGATGACCCTCACTTGATGGTCCTTAGGTACACAGTTCGGCACGGTGGTGCCAAGCAGGTTACAATTGGAGATGACAGTGTTTTGAGGATGCAGGGTCGAGTGTATATTCCTAATGTTGATGGGCTTCGTGAGTTGATCCTTGAGGAGGCTCACAGTTCTAAGTATTCTATTCACCAGGTGCTGCCAAGATGTACTAGGACTTACAACAGCATTATTGGTGGTGAAGGATGAAGAATGATATTGTTTCTTATGTGGCTCGATGCTTGAATTGTCAACAAGTGAAGTATAAGCACCAGAGACCCGGTGGGTTTCTTCAGCAGATAGATATTCCTGAGTGGGAGTGGGAGCGTATCACTATGGACTTCGTTGTTGGACTCCCACAGACTCAGAGGAAGTTCGACATTGTTTGGGTTATTGTGGATAGGCTGACTAAATCAGCACATTTCATTCCGGTGGCAAGTACTTATACCTCCGAGCGGTTGGTAGAGATATATATTCGGGAGATTGTTCGCCTTCACGGTGTGCCTGTGTCTATCATTTCTGATTGAGGTACGCAGTTTACCTCGCACTTTTGGAGGGAACTACAGCGTGAGTTGGGTACGCGGGTTGAGTTGAGCACAACATTCCATCCTTAGACGAACGAACATTCCAAGCATACTATTCGGATCTTGGAGGATATGCTCCAGGCCTGTGTTATTTATTTTGGAGGTTCTTGGGATCAGTTCTTGCCATTAACGGAGTTTGCCTACAATAACAGCTACCAATCGAGCATTCAGATGGATCCATATGAGGCATTATATGGTAGATAATGTAGATCGCCAGTTGGATTGTTTGAGCCGGAGGAGGCTCGATTGTTGGGAACAGACTTAGTTCAGGAGGCCTTGGACAAGGTCAAGATCATAAAGGATCGACTTCGCACAACTCAGTCCAGGAAAAAGAGTTATGCCGATCGTAAGGTTCGTGATGCGGCATTCATGGTCGGAGAGAGGGTATTACTTCGGGTGTCGCCCATGAAGGGTGTTATGATATTTGGGATGAAGGGCAAGTTGAGCCCTATGTATATCGGGCCATTCGAGATCCTCGAGAGAGTGTGGGAGGTAGCTTATAGACTTGCATTTCCTCTAGGGTTATCCTCAGTTCATCCGGTGTTCCATGTGTCTATACTCCAGAAATATCATGGTGACCCGTCCCACGTGCTAGATTTCAGCTCTGTCCAATTGGACAAGGATTTGACTAATGAGGAGGAGCCGGTAACCCTTCTAGACTGGCAGGTTCGTCAGTTGAGGTCAAAGAATTACCCTTCAGTTCGAGTGCAGTAGAGAGGTCAGCATGTTCAGACAGCTACTCGGGAGTCCGAGTTGGACATGTGGAGTAGATATCCACGCTTGTTCGCCAGTTCAAGTACTTTTCTATTTCCGTTCGAGGACGAATATTTGTTTTAGAGGTGGAGATTGTGATGACCCAAAGGATCATCTTGTGATTTAAGACCCTATTCCAGGCTCGTTAGCCTTAAAAACATTACTTTTAATCACCTTGATTTGCGTGCATAGTTCGAGCGTGAATCCGGAAAGCCTTTATGTGAAAATATGTGAAATAATAATTTTTGAGAATTAAAATTTATTTTTAGTTGACTTTGGCCAACGTTTTGAGTAAACGGGCCTGGACCTGTGTTCCGATGGTCCCGGGAGGTCCATAGTAAAATATGGGACTGGGGCGTATGCCTGGAATCAAATTCCGAGGTTCTTAGCTCGAGCAATGAATTTTTGATAAAAAAAATTTATATTGAAATTTAAAAGAATTAAAGAAATTGATTATTGTTTGAACTCGTTCGTATCGGGCCCGTATTTTGGTTCCGGAGCCCGGTACAGGTCTATGATAATATATGTGTCATGTCGAAGGCTGACTGGTGGGACGGTCCGGCCTGGGCCCGGCCCAGGACCACGAGCCCATATGGGTAGTGAGCCTCAACGGGACTAACCGTTTAAGCTCGGGACAATTTGGGTCTAGGAGCCCAGGTGGGTCGGTCCTAACCATTAAGCCCGCGAGACCGGTACTATTTGGGCCCGGGATCGACTTCTAAGTGGGCCGGTTCAACTGGGCCTAAACGGGCCCAACGACTATATTTAATTTTTTTTAATCCAAAAAACTTTTTAAAAGTTGGAAATTACAAAAATAGCCGTTGCTTCTGCAAAAATAGTTATTTGGCATTTATAAAATAGCCATTTTACTCCGCCAACTTTGTTTTAACCCCAAACTTTTTATAATTACATTTATTCCCTATTTTCAACTATAAATACCCCCTCATTCTTTCAATTTTCTCACAAAATCATCATTCTCTCTCAAGCTCTCTCTAATTTTCTTCTATAATTGCTTACTTTATTATTGCAATTTGTGAAAAATTATGAAGTTGGTGAAGTGAAGTATTCGAGTCTTCAACGATATATAATTTTCAACAAGTTGTTCGTCAATTCGGTAAACTTGTTCCAACTCTTAAGTTTTAATATTATATTTTTGTTTGTTTTACTTTGTAAAATTATAATTAGTATGGCCTATTCTTTGAAAAAAATATTTAGTAAAAGTAAGGGAAAAATCCAAGATTGGTGAATCTAGTGGACAAACTGTTACTCCTTCTCTTCCCCTGGCTCCCCGACCCAAACATGTTGCCCTTCCTACCCCTGCTATTCTTGATAGCGATAACACTTTATTACAATTTACCGATAGTCAATTTTACCATGATATTGCACCAGGTGAACAATTAAACCATGAATATATGAATGCTCTTTATGGTACTCCAACTATTGATGAAAATTATGAGAAAAATGATGATGAAAATATAGATTTTGATGAAACGCAACCGGATGACGATACACCCACTAGTCCTGTTGTTGAAGTTAACCCAACTGATAATAATCCAAATGATGCCCCGTTTGACCCTCCTGTTACTGCCCCTACTTTTTCTAGATAACCTTCTAAACGGAGCGAAACATCTCTTGTTTGGCCATGTTTTATTCAACTAAGAGAGAAAAATAAGGCTAAGTGTAAAACTTGTAGCAAATAGTTAGCTTTTAAATTTGTAGGAGATCTGGGGGGGGGGGGGGAGGGGGAGGGAGGGTACGGCAAGTTTGTCTAGACACATAAAGAAACACTCTAAAGATAAAGTCAAATATCTTAAAATGAAAGTTGCGGCCGAGGGGACAAGTCTACCTAGTCAGGTTGATCCTAGTACCAGGTCAAATAAATTTCAACTGGGAATTAACACTATTACCAGTGTTATTTTACATTACGATCCAAGAAAAAATCGTGAAGAATTGAAAAAATTGTTACTGTTATGTGCTTACCTTATAGTTTTCCTTCTAACCCTTACTTTGTGCATTATTAGAAGAATTTTTAATCCTACTTATAAAGGATGGCATCGCACAACCGTAAATAGCGATATTTATAAATATAAACACGTTGCTTATTATTGCTTATATAATAATTAATTCACGTCACACAGGACAGTTTATTGCTAGCCATATTTGTAGATATTTTTGCATTAGAGATAAAATAACGTCAGTTTCAATGGATAATGCTTCTAGTAACACTAATGCTATAGCGTTGCTTACCACTACACTAAATCCTGCATTTAGTAATATTTTCCATGTTAGATGTATTTGTCATATTTACTATTTAATTATCGGTGATGGTATGAGAATTTTAAATGTTGAAATTGAAATGGTTAAAATGGCTCTTAACTGGCTTTTTTATTCAAACTGTAGAAGTAAACTTAGAGAATATTTTAAAAGATGCGATGAATTTGGCCTAAGAGAAAGAAAGGTTTCTAAACCTTGTCCAACTAAATGGAAGTACATGTATGAAAGTTTAGTTGTTGCATATGACTATAGAAACCCAATAAACTCAACGTTTAATGCTCGTATAGCTGATGATGATGAGCACCTTACATATCAGGAATGGGCTAATGTTAAAATGATTGTAGTTTTTTTAGAAAAATTTGATATTTCTACAAATGAATTATCTGGGCAATATTATACTACTATTTCTAACTGCTTAGTTTATATTGCAGAACTTGTAACCTTGTTTACTCAATTTTCAGAGGGTGGGGTAATTTATGAACTTGCTATTGATTCTATGAGAAAAAAGTTTAAAAAATATTTTTTCCCTATCCCCCTTATTTATGGTGTTGCTGCCTTGTTAAAGCCTACTATGAAAATTAAGAGGTCCTCAATTTTGGTCAATTTTGGTATGAAATTGTTTATAATTGTTTAGAACATGAAGATGAGGAGTTGTCTACACTTCCGGAAGCAATAGCCTCAATTAAAATAAATGCTCAAACTATTTATAGTGCTTATCAACTTGCCTTAGATCATGCTAGACCAAATGTTCCAACTCCTACTTTTTCTAGTTCGCAATCATCTAAAAGAACTACGGGAGTAAGAGCACTTAGTGCTTGGGCGGGGTTCAGGGGTTCTCAAGGTTCCATGGCTAGTGATTGGTCACAACTAAATGAGCTTGAAGTTTATTTTTCGCAGGGACTTGAGGAAGTGAATCCCGATAGCTCCTTTAATATTTTGGAATGGTGGAAGGACAAATAAAAACACTTTCCGGTTCTTTCATGGATGGCTCGAGACATTTTAACTATTCAAGCTTCAACAGTGGCATCAGAGAGCCGTTTCAGTCAAGCAAGACTTAAACTCGGTGATCATAATGCGTCTATGAGGAAGTGTCACGACCTAGAATCCTAATACAGGTCGTGATGGCGCCCAACGACGGGGTTAGGCAAGCCAACACAAATTACACTAAGTGTTATCATCCCCAATTACGCGAATTTCATCTTTTAACCAATTTTAAACAGATATAAACATAATAATGGTGGGTGATGTGAAATAAAAACTACAAGTGCCAAAAATTTAACCAATAGGCATGTCGCATAACATATGTACAACCAACAACCCAAAATATTCACTACGTGTGTGCCAGGAACTAGTGTCACGAGTGTCACACGCAACTACTGAATATACAATGACTACAATATATACAGAGTCTCAGTCTGAATGAAATGGACAGAGAATATAACAAAAGAACTCCAGGGTGCTGCTAGGAAGTCGCCGGGAAAGCAGCTCACCGTGAAGTATGACCACGCTATCAATATCTAGCACCGGCCTGATGATCAGACGTGCCACCCTTCGGACCTGTACAGTCAAGTACAGAAAAGAAAAGAACGTGCAACATGAGTACATATTAAATAAATATGTACCCAGTGAGTATCCCGCCTAAACTCGAAGAAGTAGTGACGAGAGGTCGACTCGATACTCACTAAGGTCCAACAGTAATAACATATGATAGAATATAATGAAATACAGTAGGCATGTCAGGAAATAATCAATAGGTACTACTTTGCCGAGGTTAGGCTCGACACTTACCAATACATGGGGTCGGTTGTACAGATACTGCACTCTGCACTTCTTGTGCAGATCCAGGTTTAGGTCCGAGCTGAGTTCGAGTTAGAGCTGACATTTTCACACAGAGACACGAGGTAGATCTGCTGATGTCCGCTGATTCCTGGAGTCTTCTCCTTATTATTCGTTGATGTTTTATTTAGTTCAAAACCGTTATATATTTTCTTTGAGCAAAATACTTCTTAATAGTTCGTGAATTGTGACTCAAACCCTGGGTAGCAAGATATAGTATTAGTTTCGTAGTATCGTTTTATTATTTCATATATTATTTTGGGTATCGTATATTAGATGGTAGTAGCATTTCTTATATGTTTTCAATTTTTTTAAATATCGAAAACTTTTAATGTTGTTGCCTAGCAAGTACAGTATTAGGTGGCATCACGATCACGACAGTGAAATTCGGGTCGTGACAACTAAGCTTAAAGCCCAACAACCCCTTCATGAAGGATCACAAGCCACAACTGATTTATGCATAATCCCTTTTAAATGTAATGTTAAAAAAAGATTACATCCATAATATTATCAAGCGTATGTAATCATATTTGTACAGGGTGCTTTCTTCATTTGTGTCTATTGATACGCAAAAGTGAATAAATTGAGCGATATTTCTTTTAATTAAAATTTCATGTCACTTCTTCTTGTTTCCAATGTAAAGGTAATGGGTCAAACGACATGACAATTATATGTCTATAACAGTGCTGATTTTTATCCTTCTATATTTCCATTCACATCTTTCTACTTTCTGTATTTTTCTGAATTTATAAATCAATCAATTCAAAAAGAATTAATTATAAAATATAAATTTAGCGTCAAATAATTTATTCGCTATTTGATTATGATGCATTATATAGTATTAATATATGATCAAGGTGAGCAATGATCCAATAAGAACGATTAGACTGGAGTCGATCGGAAAGAATTTAAATTTATGTGAGTAAATAATTATCATAAATAACTCATATATTGTATCTATCATTAACCCCATTCCGCTTACCAAATACAGGAAAAAAACATTGAGATGCTTACTACATAATTTTGTATTGTGTGGTAGAACCCAATTCCTATGGCAGTAAATATGAGCACAATTGAAATTCCTTGAGAGAATGTTCTTCACTCAAAAAGAATTTCATGTTTGTACTACTTTGGTTGCATTATAATTGTAGATTTTGTTCTTCTATCTCTAATTATTCTAATCTGATTTAAGTAGCGTTGTAACTCTTTATTTGTATCTTTGTTGTGTATAAAGATGCTTTAACTTTCTTCCTATTTGCTCCGAACTCTACCTATACTTTCTTCAACTTTTTATAACTTGGCCAAAACATTTTAGTAAGTAGTATTAATTACGCGATTTTGAAAATTTTATATTATTTATTGATAAGCACAATGTGCATGCCGAATATTTGAGCGTTCATATTTTCCTTGTTGAGATAAACATATGCAGCTAATTATCCAGTCCACACCTCAAATGGTCTCTCAATTATCTGATTTTTCAAAATTATCTACTAAAATCATCTTTCTTTTGTTTGTAGCAACAAAGTCACTTAACTATGCCTAAAATACTCAAAAGGCCATTCAACAAGATTTTTATAACTTTTGATTGCAAAATACCTATTTTATCCTCTAAATTATTAACTTTTATCTTTCTTCTTTTCAAAAAAAAAAAAACTTTATATGATTTTTTCCTTTTTAATTCATATTATAGACTTACCTATAGAACAAATATTTTAAAAATAAATTTTAAAAAATAAAAATGGTATTTAAGCATGTAAAATATTGAAATATTAAAATATTGAGTATAGTAAAAAAACTAATTAAGAAATTGATCGTAATAATAATTTGAAGTATACACTCATTTATATTATTATACTGACATTATATAAGCTAGAAAACTATTTTTTTTATTTTGTAAATTAAATATATTTGTCCTATAGGTAAGTCCATAATGTAGTTAAAAAGAGAAAACAATCATAATATTAAAAGTAAAAAATAAAGTAGAAGATAAAATTTGATAATTTAGAAGATACAATAGGTATATGACAATCGAAAGTTTGAGAAATCTGGCTGATTAACTTTCTGAGTGCTATGAACACAGTTAAGTAACTTTTCTTTTACAAATGAAGAAAAAATGACTTTACTAGATAATTTGAAAGAGCTAAATGGCCATTAATGCACTCGCTAATTACCATAAAGACATCTTCAAAATGTAATTCATGCCTTATATATTGTACTCTCAAAATAAAGGTATAATAATAAAGTTCATTCTATAGGTATGTCTGCATGCATATATGTACATAATGTTACTTTATATACCAAAAAAATATGTACGTATGTTTCTTTATTTGTCATAAAATATTTATATTTTCTTTATATTGAAGAATGTTTACCATAAAATTCGAGTAGCAATTAAACTTATATTGTATTTTTAAGGATATGTGATCTAATTCAATACCAATTTATAAATGACGAATTAAATGAATAAATTGAACAGTAAAATAAATCAAACCAGAGTTCTAGCAATGTTTTGACCTTGATTCGAGATGGTCTCGAGGTTGGATAAAAAAACAGTGAAGAACAATAGTGAACAGTAAAGGAAATAGAGAGCTGGAATATATTCTTTATAAGTGAAAATGACGATGCCGTTACAAATGAATGAGGCCCCTCTTTATATAATAGAGAAATCCTAAATAAGGTACAATTCTAATGATGGAAATAAATCCCATGATTGGTGTCAGTAACCGCTTGATTCGATCCGTTTCAAGATTTCCGCCGAGATCTTCGGTCGGTTACTAATATATCACCATTATGTTATTATGCCTTACTCGAAGTCGGTCATGCTCGGTCTAGCGAGCACTTTGATCTTCACGCTGAATGCTTTGCCATCAAGATCGAGCCCGGTCCATTACGAGCTTTCTTTAGAGGCAGCTCCTTGTGCTTATGAAATCGGACATGCCCGATTTCGACCTTATATATATAGTCCCCGCGTTGCTTGGAGTAAAATGATAAGAAACAGTTTGAGCCTCGATTTTCCGAAACCTCGACCATGATGTCGTCCTCATGACGTAAGCGACATATGTGACCGAAATGTCTCGTCGGTTTAGTTCTACAAATCATTAATGCTAGTCAGTTAGCGGTCGGCCACTAGCGCCACCGAACCGTCGCCGTGAGCCTATAAATACATGCTTCTTCATTGAATCAAACTTTACTTTTGCTCTTAATAAAACCTCTAAATCTTCTAACTCTTTTCATCTCCTCCTTTTTTCTGCCTGTTGAGCCACCGTTGTTAGTACCGAAACTACCAGTTTTTCATCTTCCTTCGCCCGTTTGTTACTTACATCAACGACGAAAACCTCAAAGACCGTACCATAGAAGGATAAAGCTTCCTCCTCCTCTTCCCGGCCATTCGGGGACAAGGCGCCAGTGGAGCCGCTTCCCCATGAGTACGTTCCCGACCCGTGTACTCTAAAATCTGACTTCAAGGTCGAAAACCCTTAATTGGTCCTGGGCCGATGCGATCATGTGTCGATGTACATGTGTTCGATAACGAAGAGCCACCTCGAGGCCATGAAGAGGGACTGCAACTAGGGTCCCGAGGTCGTGGTGCAGATTCCTGCTCCCAAAGATATGATCACTACTTATGTGGAGGGGTTCCTAAGTGTTTAAACTTACCCCTTCACATTGCGTCCCCTCGACCTAGTGATTACGGATTTCTGTAAAAGATATCAGGTCACCCTCGGCCAAATACACCCCTCTATGGCGCATAGTAATCATGCTGTGCTTCTTCTCTAGCAAGGCCGATAGGCTGGAGATTACTTTAAATCACCTCATGCGGTTGTACCAGCCTCAAATCTATCGTGGACTAATCAGGATCCAATGCCGATCAATGAAGGCCTTGTCTCGAGCATCAACGAGGATAAATAGCGGGGTTGGATGAGCTGTTTTATACGAGTGAGGACCCGTGACATTATCCCGGAGGAGAAGATGCCGTTCTCTGAGGAGTGGAATTTCGACCGTAAGTGATCTTTCAAACTCTATTCTTCGTACCTTCTTCTACTTCGCCTAATATTCACTTTCAATATGCAGCTATTCCTTGGATGCTCCAAGGGGTGCCCGACCTCGAAGATTGGGTTCGGAAGTTAGCCTCAACTTCCACTCATGCCGAACGCGCATGGCGTGATTTGGCAAGGGGCAGATGGGAGGCCAACCACGTTAAGGATCTCCTTTCTCATGTTCTGAAACAATTTTTGTACTTCATTCATCGCTAATTTTCTTTCATACAGGCCTGACTAACGATGCCATTTTGAGGCCCTTTAGTGGTGAGGAAGAAACCAAGTCCCCTATTCCGATGCCGGGGAAAGACAAGAAGGGGAAGGATGCCTCGCAGTCCAAGGACCCCAAGCCCAAGCCTCGAAAGGTGAGGAGGAAAGTAATCGCTCTCACGGTGGAGTTGGTCTGAAACCTGAGAGACGTAGAAGAAGAAGAGGAAGAAGGTGCCTTGGCACTGACGGTCCGACCCAGGAAAGGAGTCAAGGTCGCCAAACCTTCTGAGCCGGCGGCGGCTGATAAAATCAAGCCTCGTGTCGAGGAGGCTTCCAAAACAAAATTAGGTGAGGATACCGAATCACCAGAGGTCGATATCATTTCTCGGCCATCTGAAACTACACCGGACACGGGGCCGGGTTTGAGACTCCGAAGATCGATCAGAGCCCCCGGCGCGACTTTCTCAGGACCATGACAGCAGGTCACTTGCCTTCTCTTCCGACTTTTTTTTGAGGAGGCACTAAGGGAGGCTTGGAAGTTGAAGACCCCCGATATAGGCGTATGCTCTAGTGTAGAGGATCTATTTCAGAATTGCTTTACTTGATTGATGCCTTCGATATCAACAACGCTTCTATTCTTATAGAAGAGGCCCAACGTATCTTATCTCGGGTAAGAATCAGTTACTGCAATCCTTTTCTTTACTCTTTTTTATCTAAATCTGATTTGTATTTTCCTTTTGTATAGGCTTCCGCCAAGTTTTGAGACGATCTTAGCCAGTGTGAAATCGAACTCCAAAAGGTCTCGGAGGAGAGGAACGCTTTGAAGCTTCTTTACGGCCAAAAAGACGAAACTATAAAGGACCTTCGAGCAAATTTGGCCAAGGCTCGTGAGGAAGAGGACGAGCTAGACAAGCAGGTAACCTTCCTTTTGATAAATTATGGACTCAACCCAACTGTGGAGGCTAATACTTCACTATCTCAGCTGCAACAAAAGGTCGAAATGATCGAGCTGCTTCGGGGAGAAGTCGATCAGGTCAAGGTCAATTGTGATCGGTGGAAGGAGAATATGGACAGCATGTCTGCGGAAAAAGAGACTACCTTGGCCCAATTGTCATCGTCCGAGGTTCAACATCGAGGAATTAAAGAGAAAAGCTCTGCCCAGGCCAAAAGGATGGAGGAGCTTGAAGCCGGGCTTGCTGAGGCCAAGGCGGAGATCGAGAAGACAAAGGAGTTGAGTGAGAACAAGGTATCGAACTCTAAATGTATTGGGCCGATATAGCCCTTAGATTGGGCCGATATAGCCTCTAAAAGATGGCTATTATTTCCTGTCACGACCCAAAATTCCCACTGTCGGGATCGTGATGGAGCCTAACATTACACTTGCCAGGCAAGCCAACGTTAGAGATTTTTTATCCTTTTATATCCATTTTTAATAATTATCAGTAAACAGGCAAAAATAAAGCGGAATAACTGTAAAGATGTATAAATATCAAAGTCATTTACATACTACTTCTACCTAGAAATCTGGTATCACAATTCACGAACGTTCTATGATTTTTCTACAAACAATTGTCTGAAAGAAATTACAACTGTTTTGGAAAATAAAGGAAAACAGTAAAGAAGATATGTTGAAGGGGATGTTAGGGCCTGCGGACGCCAGTAGGATTACCTTGGGTCTCCGAGCTGTGAACCTGATCCAATCTCTCAATCAACCACTACCTGCTCCGAAATATGCACAGGAAGTGCAGTATCAGTACAACCGACCCCATGTACTAGTAAGTGCCGGGCCTAATCTCGACGAAGGTGTGACGAGGCTACGGAAGGACACCCACAATAAATGCTACAGTTGAAAATTAATAGGCCAGAAAAGGGAACAATATAATTTAAAAGCAGTAAATTGCAGAAATAAATACATAACTCCAGTGTCTTATCAATATCAAGCTATAACCAATCCTTAGGAAAAATGTAAAATCACCGACTAACTTACACAGTTAGAGAAAATACCTAAACACATATATTGATGCGGCGTGCATCCCAATCCCACCAGACAACACAAAATCCTCCCTTATTTCTCCGTAACAATAGCAATAACAGTAATAATAATATATATATGTTGCGGAGGGAAAACCGATCCCACCATATTTCAATACCAACATAATAGTTCACCCTTATTACTCCGTATCAATCCATCCTTATTCCTCCTGTTGCGGCGTGCAACCCGATCTCACCGAATAATCATATTCACCCTTATTCCTCCTCATCAATCCTCCTTTTTTTCTCCTGTTGCGGCGTGCATCCCGATCCCACCATATCATAATAAATTACACATAGTGTACAGAAGTTTCATAAAATTCACCCAAGGACCTTACCAACACTTAAAATTTAGAACAAGGCAACTGGGAGCCGTATAATCAATAAAACTCTATAAAAAATTAATACTACTCAGCGAGACCAAACCAGGTTATCGCAAAAAAATGCCAACAAGAACAACTTAAGACAATAACGGGGAGCAGTAATTCTACGGGGTGCAAATATCTTCAGCAAGGGAGAAGTCCTTTGTGGCTCCGGTGGCGACTAGATTGCACATTATCTAACAGGTAACAATTAGGCATGTAATTACAATTAAACATGTAACAAGTAAAGTAGGGGAGAAACAATATAAGGTGTACGGAAAGAAACAAGTAAAATAGGTAAATTGGCGGCGGATAGGTACTCGTTACCTCACATATACACCTCTCACATGATTTATCATATAGCAAATAAGGCAAAGGTTCCTAAACCCTCAAGTCAAGGTTAGACACAACACTTACCTCGATCCACAGGCTACTCACTGCTCAATTATCACTTTTCCTCTAGTTTCCACCTCTGAACCTCTCGTATCTTGTCATAATTAACTTAATAACATCAATTATTTCTAAAGAAATCAATTTCAATACATAATTATAAGTTTTCCAACATTTCCCCCAAAACGTCAAAAATCGACCCCGGACCCGCTTGGTCAAAACTCGAGGTTCAGACCAAAATCCATTTACTCATGCACCCACCAGCCCAAATATGTAATTAGTTCCGGAATACGACCCTAGATCGAGGCCTAAATTCCCATATTTTCGAAACCCCCATTTCTCTCAAAATCCCTAATTTCTACCATGAAAGAACAAGATTTAGGACTAGGAATTTAATGGGTGATGATGGAAATTGAAGGAAACGAGTTAAAGAGTACAAACCTATGATTTGGTGTTGAATTCCCTCTTCCAAAATAGCCCTAGGTCGAGTTCGAATGAAAGAAATCTGAAATTTTGGAAGAAGTCCCATTTTGAGTTATTTTTTAAAACGCTGGCCAGGTCTTTTGCGCGTTCGCGAATAGCCTGCCGCGTTCCCGAAGAGCTGGCCTTGATGGATTACGCAATCGTGAATTCCACCTCGCATTCGCGAATGCAATTCACCCCTACCTTCGCGGTCGCGAACCATTGCTCGCGTTTGTGTATAAGGAATGACTTGCCCCTTCCCAGGTCCCTAACACTTCGCATTCGCGTTGAGCTTGTCGCGTTCGCGAAGGGTAAAGCCCCCATCGCTCCGTGTTCGCGACCCGGTCTCTGGGTTCGCGTAGAAGAAATTCTTGTTCAGAATAATCCTCTCTTAGCGTTCTCTAGAGTACCTTCGCGAACGCGAAGAAGAAAACACTAGATGATAGCTGAAGCCAAAAACCATATTTTTCTAAGTTCAAAACATCCCGTAGCCTATCCGAAACTAACCTGAGCCCTCGAGGCTCCAAACCAAACATGCACGCTTGTCTAAAAACATCATACGGAGTTGCTCGTGCGATTAAATTGCCAAAATAACACCTAGAACAACAAATTTAGCTCCAAAACATATGAGATTCTCAAGAACACTTTTAAGATTCCTATTTACTGAACCGGGCGTCCGAATCACGTCAAATCTGTTTCGTTTTCACCAAATTTTGCAGATAAGGTAATTATATTATTTCGGACCTCTACCGGGATCCGGAACCAAAATACGGACCCGATATCAACAAGATCAAACATTAACAAAAAATTTTAAACCATTATAATTTCAGTCTTTCAATTTTAATCAAAAATTCATATCTCGAGCTAAGGACCTCGGAATTCGATTCCAGACATACGACTAGATCCCATATTTCACTACAGACCCATTGGGACCGTCAAAACACGGATCTGGGTCCGTTTACTCAAAATGTCGATCGAAGTAAACAAAAATCAACTTTTAAGGCCAAAAAATATTATTATCTCAATTTTCAACATAAAAGATTTTCGGAAATCACGCCTGGACTGCGCACGCAAATAGAGGAGGGTAAAAATGAGATTTTAAGGCTAAAGAGCGCAGAATCGAATTCTTAAACATAACATGACCCTTTGGGTCATCACAATCTCCACCTCTAAAACAACCGTTCGTCCTCAAACAGATATAGAAAAGTACCTGAACTGGTAAATAAGAGGGGATATCTACTCCGCATGTCTGCCTCAGACTCCCAAGTAGCTGTCTCAATAGGCTGATCTGTCCACTACACTTGAAACGAAGGATAACTCTTTGACCTCAACTAACGAACCTGCCGGTCTAGAATGGCTACAGCCTCCTCCTCTTAAGTCAAATCCTTGTCCAACTGGACAAAGCTGAAATCTAATGCGTGGGTTAGGTCACCATGATACTTCCGGAGCATGGACACATGAAATATTAGATGAACTGCTGATAACCCCGGAGGCAACGCAAGTCAATTAGCCACCTCTCCCACTCTATCGAGAATCTCAGAAGGTCTGATATATCTAGGGCTCAACTTGCCCCTCTTCCCAAACCTCATGACACCTTTCATAGGTGATACCTGAAGCAACACCCTCTCCCCGACCATGAATGCCACATTACGAACTCTACGATCGACATAACTCTTTTGCCTAGACTGAGCTGTGCGAATTCCGTCCTCTATAATTTTGACCTTGTCCAAGGCCTCCTGTACTAGATCAGTACCCAACAACCGAGCCTCCCCCGGATCAAACCACCCAACTGGCGACCTGTACCATCTACCATATAATGCCTCATAGGGAGCCATCTGAATGCTCGATTGGTAGCTGTTGTTGTAGACGAACTTTGCAAGGGGAAAGAACTGATCTCACGATCCTACGATGTCTATAACACAAGCGCTGAGCATATCCTCCAAGATATGAATAGTACTCTTGGATTGCACGTCAGTCTAAGGATGAAATGTTATGCTCAGCTCAACCCGCGTACTCAACTCACGTTGTACTGCCCTCTAGAAGTGCAAGGTGAACTACGTACCTCAATCAGAAATGATAAACACAGGAACACCACGAATAGAGACGATCTCCAGAATATAAATCGCTGCCAACCGCTCAGAAGAATAACTCCCACATGAATGAAGTGTCCAGACTTAGTCAGCCTATCCACAATGATGCCAAATTGGCTAATTTGTGAAATAATTAAATCCTAATAGGATTAAAAATGATATATTGAGCTAAGAAATATTTTGAAATTATTTGTAATGCAATTTATGAGTAATTATTGGATATAAAAGTACTGAATAAATTAGAAATAAATTGATACAAATATGGGAAAATACCAATGCGACTTTTGAGGAAAAATTGGGTATCAACAGCTGCCCCTCTTTACCCGGGAAGGATGGAAGAGTTATCGGGTAAATATATGATGGCCAATTTTGATCGAACGAAACGGTTTGAAGAGATTTAGGCCGCACCCTGGTTTTTTGAGTTGCCTACATATCCCTGGTTCTATAGGAATCAGGCCGTATGTAGTTCAGGATCCATTGGCGAAGTATACCGATGTCATTTTTACAAGAACGGACGCAACATACAGGGTTGGATGAATAAACGGTTTGTAGGAATGGTTAGGAGAATTGGAGCGGGACCGCTCCTGCCGGGATGGCCGTTGCTCGCCGGATTACCTGCAAATAGACGATACACGCATGTATTGTGCGTAATTTAAACATGATGCAAGTTCCCGTCGGACGATGAATGCTGTCTTCGGACGGTTAAGGATGACGTCCTCAGACCATGATGTCCTGGGCCATGGGTAGATTGATGCAGGATTCGCAGGCCATGAAATGATGTTCTCGAGCCATGAGGATGGTGCCTCCGAACCATGACGCCTTTGAATAATGATATGCAAAATTGAAAGAGATCCTCAGGCCATGACATGATGTTCTCGGGCTATGAAGATGGTGCCTCCGAACGATGACACCTTTGGATGAGTTGACGATATTTCAGCTCATGGAAATGCAATAGTATGATGCTGACAAGACAGATCATAGTCTTGTGTATTGAAGGGCAGAGCTTAGCCGGATAGGAAAATGAAGTAAATAGTGTTTGAGACAGCACTTAGTCTCGAAAAGTAAATTGGAGGCAGAGCTTAGCCTCGGAAGGCATAAAAGTAGCCTTATGCAAAAATACAGATGGAGACAGTGCTTAGTCTCGAAAGGCAAAAAGGTAGCCTTATGTAGAGATGCGAATGCAGATGGAGGTAGAGCTTAACCTCGGAAGGCAGAAAGGTAGCCTTATGTAGATGCAGATAGATGGAGGTAGAGCTTAACCTCGGAAGGCAGAATGGTAGCCTTATGAAAAGATGTAGATGCAGATGGAGACGGTGCTTAGTCTCGGAAGGCAGAAAGGTAGCTTTATGCAAAGATGCGAATGCAGATGGAGACAATGCTTAGTCTCGGAAGGCAGAAAAGTAGCCTTATGGAAGAATGCAAATGCAGATTGAGACAGTGCTTAGTCTCGAAAGGCAGAAAGGTAGCCTTATGCAAAATGCAGATGGAGACACTGCCTAGTCTCGGAAGGTAGGATGGTAGCCTTATGCAAAGATGCGAATGAAGATGGAGGTAGAGCTTAACCTCAGAAGGCAGAAAGGTAGCCTTATGTAAGAATGCAGATGGAGACAATGCTTAATCTCGGAAGGCAGAATGGTATCCTTATGCAAAGATGCGAATGCAAATGGAGGTAGAACTTAACCTCGGAAAGAAGAATGGTAGCCTTATGCAAAGGGAAGGTAGAATAGTAGCCTTATGCAAGAATGCAGATGGAGGTAAAGCTTAACCTCGGAAGGCAGAATAGTAGCCTTATGCAAGAATTAAAATGACAGTATGAATTCTTAGCTTGTAATAAATTGCGGTATTGTGACCATTGTGAGCATTGTGATAATGAAGCATCATTTGCGTTGATAATAAATGTCGGCAAGTGCAACGGTTTTGAGAATCGTTGAACAATGTTTTTCCCCTGGGCGGACAATATGTTTAGGTATTTTGCAACCGTAGTGCCTGCATCCAATGAAAAATCACGAGCTCTATAAGGGGAAGGTTAGTTCGTATCCCGGCTGGCTTTTCTTGACACGTTCAGCTTGATCTGATGATACCGTTCGTATCATTGGGGTAGCTTTTGCTAAACAAAGCTGTTTCAAGAACAAACATGCATGATTTTTTAAAAGTATAAAACAATGTATAATTTAAAATAATTTTTTGGATGAAACGACGACCGTGACACGGTTCGAGACATTGCAACCTCTCCTGCTACAGAATTTTGAGGGTCCTCCTCAAAATTCTGCCACAGTTTGGTGGGTTGACGTATCTGACTACTGGTCATACGGCGATCGACTGAACTTGCTTCGGAATTTTGAGGGTCCTCCTCAAAATTCTGCCACAGTTTGGTGGGTTGACGTATCTGACTACTGGTCATACGGCGATCGACTGAACTTGCTTCGGAATTTTGAGGGTCCTCCTCAAAATTCTGCCCCAGTTTCCAATTGCGGGGAAAAATAAAATTTCTTATTGAATTATGACCGAACCCCTAGGGATGCCTACGTATCCCCTCTTAAACGGGAATCAGGTCAGGCGTTGTTCAATTTACATCATTGATGAAAGCATAAATATTACACATAGTACCGTTTGACTGCATCCGAATTGATTGGTTTTGGCCAGACTTCCCCGTTAATTTTGGCAAGTATAAGTGCTCCTCCTGTCAGAACTCGGTGAACCATGTATGGACCCTGCCAGTTGGAAGTGAACTTCCTTTTGGCTTCATATTGGTGTGGAAAGATTTTCTTTAACACCAGCTTCCCCGGTGTGAATTGTCTCGGCTTGCCTTTCTTATTGAAGGCTCTGGTCATTCTATTCTTATAAAGTTGACCATGTCATACTGCATTCATTCTCTTTCCGTTTATGAGGGCTAACTTCTCATAACGGTTATTTACCCACTCTGCATCGCTGAGCTCATCTTCTTTTATGATACTTAGAGAAGGAATTTCTACCTCAGCGGGAATAACAGCCTCTGTACCATAAACCAACATATAAGGAGTTTCCCCGGTCGATGTGCGGAGCGTGGTGCGATATCCCAATAAGGCGAATGATAACTTCTTGTGCCACTGCTTATGCCTCTCTATCATTTTCCTCAATATCTTCTTGATGTTTTTGTTAGCGGCTTCTACAACTCCATTCATATGAGGTCTGTAAGCTGTGGAATTCATGTGTTTGATTCTGAATGTTTCGCACATAGATTTCATCAAGTCACTGTTGAGATTGGAGCCATTATCAGTAATGATTGACTCTGGAATTACGAATCGACAAACAATGCAGTCGCGGACAAAGTCTGCCACGCCTTTCTTAGTCACTGCTTTGTAGGATGCTGCTTCGACCCATTTGGTGAAATAGTCGACTGCTACTAGAATGAACCTATGTCCGTTGGAGGCGGCAGGCTCTATTGGTCCAATAAAGTCCATGCCCCAGGCGGCGAACGACCATGGTGAGCTCGTTGCATTAAGCTCCTTTGGAGGTACCTTTATCATGTCTGCATGTATCTGACAGCGGTGGAATTTCCAGACATACTGGATGTAGTCCATTTCCATAGTCATCCAAAAGTAACCGTCCCAGAGTATCTTCTTCGCCAAAACAAAACCGTTCATACGCGGGCCACAAGTCCCAACATGGATTTCCTCTAGCAGCTTACATGCTTCCTTTGCGTCGACACATCTTAATAGACCCAAATCGGGAGTCCTCCTGTACAGGATTACTCCGCTGTTAAAGAAGTTGTTGGACAATCTCCAAAGTGTGCGTTTCTGAGTAGGATTTGCAAGCTCTAGGTACTCTCCTTTTGCCAAGTATTCCTTGATGTCATGAAATCAAGGCTTTCCGTCTTCTTCTTCTTCGACATGGGCACAATAAGCGGGTTTGTTATGGATCTTCACTAGAATGGGATCAATGAAATTCTTGCCTGGATGCTGAATCATACATGACAGAGTAGCCAATGCATAGGCGAACTCATTTAGGATTCTGGGGACATGCCAAAATTCTATCTTCGTGAACCTCTTTCTCAATTCCTACACATGGTGCAGATACAGAAGTATTTTAGAATTCTTAGTAGCCCACTCTCCTTGTACCTGATGTACCAGCAAATATGAGTCACCAATCACTAGCAATTCTTGAACGTTCATGTCACTGGCCATTTTGAGCCCTAAGATGCAGGCTTCATATTCGGCCATATTGTTGGTGCAAGGGAACCTGAGTTTGGCGGATACCGGATAATGTTGGCCAGTTTCCGGTATCAGGATAACTCCGATGCCAACTCCCTTGAAATTCTCCGCTCCATCGAAGATCAATCTCCAACCGTCATAGGATTCTACAAAGTCTTCTCCTATGAATGATACCTCTTCATCAGGAAAATACGTTTTCAAAGGTTCGTATTCTCCATCCACAGGATTCTCAGCAAGATGGTTCTCCAATGCTTGTCCCTTGACTGCTTTCCGAGTTACATAAACAATGTCGAACTCACTCAGCAGGATTTGCCATGTGGCTAGCTTGCTAGTGGGCATGGGCTTCTGAAAGATGTACTTCAAGGGATCCATCCTGGATATGAGATATGTGGTGTAGGCACAAAAGTAATGCCTCAACTTCTGAGCCACTCATGTCAAAGCACAGCATGTGCGTTCCAATAGAGAATACCGAGCCTCGTGTGGAGTGAACTTCTTACTGAGATAATAAATAGCTTGCTCCTTCCTTCTTATTTCATCATGATGCCCCAAAACACAGCCGAAAGCTCCATCTAACATCGCGAGGTAGAGTAACAAAGGTCTACCTAGCTCAGGTGGTACCAATACTGGTGGTGTTGACAAGTACTCCTTAATTCTGTCGAAGGCTTTCTGGAAATCATCAATCCATTTGGTCGCAACATCTTTCTTCAGTATCTTGAAGATAGGCTCACAGATAACTGTAGATTGTGCTATGAACCGGCTGATGTAGTTAAGCCGTCCCAAGAAACTCATCACATCTTTCTTATTCCTTAGCGGTGGTAATTCTTGAATGTCTTTAACCTTTGACGGATCCAATTCTATCCCTCGGCGACTGACAATGAACCCGAACAACTTACCAGCAGGAACCCCAAATGCACACTTAGTGGGGTTTAATTTCAGATTGTATTTTCGCAATCTATTGAAGAACTTCCTCAGATCTTCTATGTGGTCAGTGGCTTTCTTGGACTTGATAATAACATCATCCACATATACCTCGATCTCCTTGTGTATCATATCATGGAAGATACTGGTCATAGCCCTCATGTAGGTGGCCCCAACATTCTTTAGGCAAAACGGGATCATCTTATAACAGTATACTCCCCACGGCGTAATGAAGGCCGTTTTCTCAGCATCTTCCTCATCCATCCAGATCTGATGATAACCAGCGAAGCAATCCACGAATTATTGTAGCTTATGCTTGGCGCAATTGTCAATTAGGATGTGTATATTTGGCAAAGGGAATTCGTCTTTCAGACTGGCCCGATTGAGATCCCGGTAGTCGACACATACTCTATCCTTCCCATCTTTTTTCGGTACTGGCACAATGTTGGCTAACCATGTCGGGTATTCCACTACCCTGAGAACCTTAGAATTGATTTGCTTGGTGACTTCTTCCTTGATTTTCAAGCTCATACCAGGCATGAACTTTCTGAACTTTTGCTTTACCGGCGGACACATTGGATTGGTTGGAAATTTGTAAGCCACAATGGATGTATTCAGACCGGTCATGTCATCATACGACCAGGCGAATATGTCCTCATACTCCTTTAGAAATTATGTGTATTCTTTCTTCTCTGATAGCGACAGATGAATGCTAATTCGTGTTTCCTTGACGCTTTCTGAGTCTCCCAAGTTGATAACTTCGGTCTCGTCCAGGTTGGACTTAGGTCTATTCTCAAAATTCGCAACTTCTTTAACAATCTCGTCAGGTATGTCATCTTCTTCTGAATCAATGTCCGTTTGTTGCGTTGTCTCGTTGCATGTCACAGTCATTGGTTCATCAAGACAGGTAATAGTAATGCTGTATAGGTAAAGTAATGAGAGAAAAATGATAGCAATAAATATTGATTCATAAGAAAAATTAAAATGCTTTTGATAAATTGAATAATTGTTTTGAACATTGAAGATCTTATTGCAGGAATTAAAATGCGAAAAGAAAATCATTTAGCAAAGAAAAACAATGAATAACGCTTGTTTTAGCCTTTCTACCCCGAGGCTTGTCGGGCGTTGTGTGTCTTGATGGTCCAGTTCTTGAGATATGCCCCTCTATTCACATCATGTATGGAAGGGCCTTCCTCCCCCTCCTCCTCGAGAATAACACAACAGTCCATGTTGTCGTCTTCCAGAAATAAGTTCCTCAGCGTTGCAAGTGCTTCTTCTTCGTGTGTCCCATAAATGATGTTGGCCTGGTGAAAAGTCTGCTCTAGGCGCGGTATATGATTCTCCAATGGGTAGTAAGGACCGCGCCAAGGTGGCGACCAGTCGTTGTACTCTTGCCAAGTATATTCGTATCCCAGACCAAAAGTGGTGCCATGGCTTTTGATCTTGATAGGTTTGGAGATGCCTTGGAGGTTCTTGCCGAGCCCTTTACCAGGCTCGTACCCACTCTAGCTCAGTATACTCTCGATTTTGCTATCCCACCATTTGTATTTATCAATGGCATTGAATCATTCAATATGGTGGTAAGTTTCTCCACCTAGCTTCCTTCTTCCCTCGATTGCCGGAATAGTCTGGCGACTGTAAATAGGGTTGCTACCGTCGCCATGAATAATCACTTCCTGGTGATTCCATTCGAACTTCACTTTCTGATGCAGTGTTGATGCTACTGCCCCAGCAGCATCGATCCATGGTCGTCCTAATAGCAAGTTGTAGGACGCTGGTACATCTATCACTTGGAAGTTGACCTAGAACCAAGTTGGTCCCATTTGCAGGCACAGACTGATCTCACCAATGGTGGACCTCTGAGAACCATCGAAAGCCTTTACATTGATTTCTCCATCCTTTATCTCATGCAGCCTTTTACCCAGTTTCTTGAGTGTTATCAGCGGAGAGATGTTAAGAGTGGATCCTCCATCGATCAGGATTCTGATGATGAAATAATCTTCGCATTGCACGGTGATGTGCAGTGCTTTGTTGTGCCCCAGCCCTTCAGGTGGAAACTCGTCCTCAAGAAAGGCGATCTTATGGCTTTCCAACACTTGGCCTACCATATTGGCCATTTCCCCGCTAGTGATATTATTCGGCACATATGCTTCGTTCAACACCTTTAACAAAGCACTCATGTGCGTCTCACATTTCTGCAGCAAAGAGAGAATGGATATTTGTGCTGGCGTCTTGATCAACTGGTCGATGAACGAATACTCCTTGGCCTGTACTTTCCTCAAAAGGTCGTCTGGACCTGTTTTGATAAGGGGTGGCCGATTGGAAGCCTACTTGCTTGATTCGGCCAGATGTTCAAGTGTGTAGACTCTACCAGTTATCGTCATACCTTGTGCTGCAACAACTTCTTCAGTCTTGACTTTTCCTTTCCTTCATGCCTTGGCTGTATAGTCCCAAGGTACAACATTTGTATAGAAGAGTGGCGTGGTTGATCGGTGCGGCTATCCTTACTTCGAATGGAACATGTGCCTTGGGTGGCAAGACTGCAACCTCAAATGGTGCGGGTGCATTTGCCGGAGACACGAATTCAACCTCGATTGGTGCCAGTGTCTTTGTGGGTGGCGCCGCTTCAAACTCAAGAGGTATGGACATATTTACCTCAGCATCCTTAGACGGTTGGACTTGGACTATGATTGGATTGAGAGTAACTGGCAGTTTCTTTGGGTTATCGCCTTCTGCGATCAACCCGATCGATCCCTCGGGATCCTAGTCATCTTATATTTCAATCATGTGGATACCTCCACCCTTATGGTCTGGAAGAGGATTGTTGCAGACGTTTGGAGCAAATTCTTTCGCCACAATGATCTTGTTATCAATCAAGGACTGTATTTTGTCTTTCAAAGAACGACATTCATCGATGGTTTGTCCTTTCATGCCGGAGTGGTATGCACAATATTTGTTTGGGTTAACCCACTAAGAAGGATTCTCAGGGGTTGCAACAGGGATGGGTGTGACATAACCAGCAACTTTTAGCTTCTCATATAGCTAGTCGATAGGTTCGGCGATGGCGGTATATTGTTTTGGAGGTCTGCAATCAAAATTAGGTCGGGGTCTAAGGAAGTTTTGGCGTGTAGGATGTTATTGATAATAGGATGGCTAAGAGTTGTAGGTGTGGTAAACAGGAGCGGGTTGGGAGTATCTGGATGAAGCAGGTTGATATGTAGGTGGAAGAGGTGATTGATAAGTTGGTGGTGGAGTTTGGTATGAGGGTGAGGGTGCTTGGTAATTCGGGGTCGGCTGATATGTGAGTGGAGGTGTTGGGTAAGTTTGGTATTTTAGGGGAGACTTGGTCCTTTGTGCAACCATCACGGTCCCCACGTCCCTTTTCTTGGACCCACCACCGGACTGTAAAGCCTTATTCGTAGCTTGTAAGGCTTTAAAATTTGTGACCATACCACTTTTAATACCTTCTTTAATCCTTTCACCCAATTTGATAATGTCGGTGAACTTATGGTTCTCAATCATCATCAACCGTTCATAGTATTGCGGGTCCTGAGCCCGGACAAATAACTTGTTCATCTGCTCTTCCTCTAAGGCGGGTCTGACCTTAGCAGCTTCAGACCTCCAGCGAGTAGCATACTCCCGAAATGTCTCCGTGGGCTTCTTCTTTAAATTCTGGATGTAGAATACGTCTGGTGCGTTCTCTGTATTAAATCTGAACTTGTCCATGAAGTCAGATGCGATGCTCACCCAGTTTGACCACTTCTTGGGATCTTCGCTGATGTACCAAGACAATGCATCTCCCTTCAAGCTCCTCATGAACAGTTTCATGCGGATTCTTTCATTTTCCCTACTCCAACCGGCTTGTCACAATAGGTCCTCGGATGGACCATTGGATCACCTGTACCATCAAACATTTCGAACTTATGAGGTTAGTACCCCTCAGGCAGTTCGACATCAGGTTGTATGCAGAGGCCCTCAAAGTTCAGTCCTTCGACTCCTTTACTTCCCTCAACGCCTTGAACCCGGCTGGTCAGCTTCTTAAGTTCCTCGGCCAAGTTCCTGATAAGCATATCCTTTTCATCAGATTCAGGTGTGTATGCGATAGGTGGAGCGGAGTGTGGCATGGTCTCAACGTAGATAGGATTGTTATGGTGGCCTGGTGCATGGGTGTAGATATGGTCGTTTGTGGAGTTCTGAGGTTCTGGGATAAGTAGTGGAGTGTTACATTGGGGTATGGCAGGTGTTACATTGGTTCTTTGGTGGAGTGGTGTGATGGTGAGGTGTGGGGTGATTCTGCTATTTTGGGATATTTTGCGGAGGTGTAGGATTTTGAATGTATGGGAGGTTGACGTCTGGGATGTTGAGGGTAAATGACAGGTTTGCCAAATTTCGAACCTGATCAAGCTCTTCTTGGAATTTGAATAAATTATGTTCAAGTTGCGACATATTCTCATTTGGAACCCGAATACCCTGGCCATCAATTGCCTCTACCCGTTCAATCGTGTTTTCCTTTCTGATGTTGCTTGAATCTTCCATTTTCTTTTTGCCTTTGCCTTTGCCTTTAGGAGGACTAGGAGGAGGAGTGGGTGGAGGGCCCCTGGATCTTGTGAGATAAGATGATGATGCCAGAGTGAACGAACTAACCTTTGGGGAGGGGAATAATAAAAGGAAAAGAAAAAAAAACAAAAACAAAAGATAGTCAAGTCAGTGAGGATTATGAAAAGTATTGCAGTATTTAAACACATAGTCCGGGAATGTAAAGCGTATCCTAATTTGGGAACCTCTTTGTTCCTGAGGTAGGCCTAGCGACAAATTGAATTGGAGAACTTAAAATTCTAAATGCCTCATTGATAAAAAAAATAGACGAATCCCAAAACGATACTAAATAAACAATAAATAAAGGTCACTAATGGCCATTGGACTTATTACATTGATAAAGCAAGAGAAAGACATTCCTATATACTTGGTCCCAGAAGGACCTTCCCCAGACTCGGCATCCTTGGCTCCCTCGAACAGATTCCCCAGCTCACGAAGTCCTAGTAGTAGGTATGCTCTAGCTAGATGTCCACATTCGGCCCCTTCATCCTTTTGACAGTCTTCAACCCTCTTGATAAATTTGCCTTCCAGCTCGACTATGCCTCGCTCTAAATATCCTAGCCTTTTGTTAGTACTGATGGCCATGTCTTTCCATTCGTCAATCAGCTTTTTGTTGGACTCGTGTATCTCGCGGTGTTCGCTCTCGCATTCACGGATCCTTTTGCGCACCTGGTTGTATTTGACCCGCGCCTCGGCCTTTTCATCTATAATCATGTGGCCCCCGACGAACCCCGGTTTGTCCAGACCATCCCAATTGTCTTCTAACCAACCTGAATAGAAAGGGGAAAAACCGCCATGATATCTGTCTGGCTCAATAGTGTCTTTCTCCATGACGATCTTACAGTGCCACATATGCTGGGCTTGGCACTTGTGAGGACTATCATCATTTTGGAAGTCTGCTCGAAGATGGCTCATCTTGTCGACCCTTTGTACGACTTGCTTCCTACCTACTTGTCTCATTACTCGGAGAGGGACGTAAGGGTATGTTCCCCTCAGACCAATCAATATCAGGAACGGTGCATCTCTGGACCAGGGCATAATTTCTTCTATCGGAAACCACTCGAACATCCATTGAACTTGTTCTTCAGCTAGATTATCGAAGAATTCTACCCATTCTTTGGCATTCTCAGGTTGAGCGAACATGTCAGGAATGTAAGTCATTCGCTTTGGATGGTGGAAAGCGATGTGGTCATTCCACGCCCTTCGCTGAAACTCTTGTCGATACTGGCCCTTTTGTAGATTAAGAGCCAAAGCTGAAGTAATAAGTTGCAACCCTCAAAGTGTTTCGCTCCTCCTTGACACTTCTCCAAGGCTCGGTATATGTCTGAAATAATCATGGGCACAATGCTGAATGTCTGCCCACCAATCCTCTACATTA
The DNA here is from genome assembly GCA_005239495.1 of Nicotiana undulata. Taxonomy (NCBI): domain Eukaryota; kingdom Viridiplantae; phylum Streptophyta; class Magnoliopsida; order Solanales; family Solanaceae; genus Nicotiana; species Nicotiana undulata. Next base: position 236,646 of record ML249908.1, read on the forward strand.
GGGTCTTAGTTACCATGGCCAACCTAGTATGGATTCTTTCTTTCTTCATTGGAAACACGATTAGACCTAGGAAGCAAAACATGAAGATGAATACCCTGCGATGGATGTGTCCCAAGGATGTGATGGCAAATTCATCATGGTAGGTACGGTATGCTTTGTTGTGACCGTACCTTTCATACAGGTAGTCAAAAGGGATGTATGATTCTTTTAGGTATACCAATTCTGCATTCTTCTTCAAGCCCATCATTTTAAGGAAACCTTTACCCGTGCGGTTCTCAGGCATCAACAAACCTGGGGTTTCCCAAACTAGACCGACCAGTCCTCCTATCTCCTCTAGCAAAGGTGTCATTTTGAGGTCCCCAAAGCGGAACACAACCATTTCACAATACCAAAATAAGGTAGCAGCCTCTATTATCATGTTGTTAGGCTGGATCTCCAGGAGGGATGGTAGATTACCCAGATATTTTCTAACGAGGGTTTTATCACTGGAATGTAAATCTTCCCACCAACTCAGCAATTTTGGATGGATGTTCGTGACCATGCCGAATCTGGGGACTTCGTGCCTCATATTTCTGCAAGACAAACAAGGTTAGGCCCTTACCCCCACCAAACTCGACTATTTAACATCAACAATTAGCATGAAGCATTTAATTCTCCAAATAAATGCACATAACGCGATGATGTCCGTTTGGGTTTATGGAAACCCAATGGACTTTTGGACAAGGCTATCTTAAAGGCTATTATGCGGACAACACATTAGCCTGGCTAGGTTCGACCATGATGCATGCAGCAGTATAACAGAGTAAGGTTTCTATGAGGTTTTAGACTGGTACCCTTGAGTGGACAACTCAAGGGGGAAAGGCACGGAACCGTCGACTGCACCGCTGATCGACTAGTTTTACCGCAAATAAGCCTTTCTGAATTTAGGGGGTAATGATATAGGAAGGGCGCAAACACTCATCAAGCGTTGCTATATTTTGTTTGGCACGAGTGGAGTATGATGTTGAGCATGATTATGCAATAATTAAAAGCATGTTGTCATGTATTTGCACGTTAAGAAAGTGGCGAATACAATAGTTATGATTTAAACGGTTAAGGGAAACAAAGAAAACAAGTCAGCTTTGTTTTTGGGAAAGAATAAATACTTGAAAGAGATGAACAATTAATTTCACCTAAAGGGGAAAGGTAAAGGGTGCAAATATTAGCAAAGTAAAGGTACAAATCCACAAAGTAGTTTGAAATGGTAAAAGCCTAAAAATAAAATCCCCAGCAGAGTCGCCATGCTGTCGCGCCCCCTTTTTTTCCCCAAGCCCTCCTTTCGGGGGCCCGATTTAAAAGGGTTTATGACATTCGTTAGGACAACTCGTTCCTTTTGGGAAAGGGGTTTTGCATTTTTGAAGAGTCACCACCTAATGATTTTAAGGTGCGTTAAGGCACCTAAGGGGTTCATTTAGCACCTAAGGGGTTCATTTAAAACTATGTTTGATAACTAGAGACATGGTAAGGGATTGAAATCATCTTAAGGGGAAGGTGTTAGGCACCCCTCAGATTTTATAGGAAAAAATACTAAGGCGACATATAATAAAACAGATAGGACTTCAATCAAAGGGGAGCATGGAAAACAGATTAGAAGGCTCAAGTATACCTCCGCACATAATACACATAAACATCATGACTCACACACAATTAAGGTCTGGGTTTGAGTTCAGATCCTAATCATGGTGTCTAAGTGATAACAACAGAGTCAAATTGTTACATAACTCATAGAGGAAGTCCTAATAAGTTTTTCCTACTGGTTTAAACATGCTGGCAGTTAAGCACTAATTACATAAGACAATTCTGGTTTTTATTTTCTTATGGTTGATTACCTAAGGCTTGCCTAGGCGGGGGATAATATGTAGCAGGTATTCAGAGTTATAACAGTTTCAGGTCGTTATACCTAATAGCATGCAATTCTAAGTGTTGCAAAATATTCAGAAACTAATTACCAGTTGTTAGAACAGGAAGACTGTTTTATATCCGTATTTAGACTAAGTGTAATTAAGTGAGTATGATCCTAGAGCATGATGTCTAATGCATCATGATGCATATGCAGTCTCTAAACAGGATCTCTAAATGCACATAGAATCACAACATTATTCATAGATGATAGTTTTTAATGTTGTTTACCTAAAACATGATTTCTAAGCGCGTAGGCATGGTTGTAGCATGATGAGACATGATTGCAGTTTTTGTTAACGTTATTTATTCTAGGACATGATTTCTAAATGAGTTTCAGAACATATTTATAAAGGCAGAGTTACATAATAACAATTTATTTTGTTGTTGTTATTTATCCTATAGACAAGATTTCTAAGTGATGATGAGATGCTGAAAACAGTATATGTGTATGGATCCTATGTAGCATGATATCTAATGCATGGCATGCTTGGAATGTTGTACCTAAACATGGCTTCTATTGCGCATAGAGAAAGTAAACCTAGGAATCATGATTTCTACCATCGATTACACTACAACATGCATATTACCCACCCCTTTTCACTATCCAACCCCAGAGTTGTTTACAATTATTTATTACAGACCAATGGGTATGAATTACATAATTGAAATAAGGAAAATGAGAAGTTAACTATAGGGAGCCTACAGAATAGGCCCAGATCTCCATGTCCTCAATGCCAGGTATTGTTTCACAGCCTTTCTCACAATCCGAGTGTATCAGAGTTCCCTAAGGACCTCAAGGGATCCCGGGTAGTGCTCACACCCATATTTCATAGCCAAGATAGAGTAAGTGCAGTGTGGAATGGCCAGCCTTAGTGTGGAAAAGTTCAGAGGGAGCTTAGGGGTCCCAAAGCAATGCTCACACAAAGGGGGCAGAACTTAAGGGGTCTAAGAGTAGACTGAGAGTGCTTGATATAGTTTTGAAAACATTGGGTAAGAAAACAATTTTGGAACATGGACTTAGTTGAAATAGTTTTTCATAACAAAAGTTTAATCTGATGAAAACCATTTGAAAGAGCATGAACACCAATCTCAGAACCAAAGCAAAGTCAGTATCACACAAAGGACCAAGAATAGTCCAACAACCACAAACATGGGGAATGGGATTTGAGGGACAAATACAGAGCATGTGAGGGTAGACATGTAGCAGGCAGTACACAGTCAGAAACTCCTAAGGGGGTTTAGGGAATTGGGGTATAGCATAGTACAAGATCATACTAAACATTGTATCAGACAACTTAAGGCAATAGAGGATGCCCTAAGCAAACCAATGTACAAACATAGACATGTAGGTTCACATAGGAATAAGACAACTTAACATATTGGATGCAACAGAGATTCTAATTACATGTTGAATAGCAGAACAGTAGATAGAAACATATCAGGAACACAATGAATTGAAATAGTAATAGAAACATGTTGGTTTGAGGACTGGAATTCTAATTAGAACATACCAGTGAAGTGAAGAAAGCAATAACACAAAGCAAAACATAGGAGATGCACAATAGTTAACCTTGGCTTGCAGCCGACTAACTCAGAGTAGTAGCAAATAGCACAGAAGAGAGAATAGAGAACATCAAGTTTTAGTTGTGAGAGAGAGCTCTTGAAACAAATTAGTTCGTCTTTTTAATGAGAGAAGATTACGCATATATATAGTTTTGAAAGCTGAGTGAAAATTAAGGTAAAAATCAGAATCAACCAACAATTATGGAACTTAGTATCAAACAGAGTGAAATCAGCACAAGTATCCCCATAATTAAGGGAGTTATTCAAACGATAAGTAACAAATAAGGAAAAGGGACCATATATAGCTTAAAGGAATATTCAAACAGTGTAAAATCAACATAGGTATCCCTTAATTGAAGGGGTTAAATTAAGACGGTCAGTAGGCAAATAACAAATAAGGAAAGTTCCCATGCATATAACATATAAGGAAACCGGTTTAACCCAGTACAAGTATGCAATTGAGGCTAGGTTCATCAGATTCTAATTAAGGAAATAGGGATCAATTAACAATAAATTAACCATGTAACAAGGTAAGAAATAAGCTAAAGGTCGGAAATTAGTAAGAATATCCCATAGGAAATCAATAAGGTTTTCAAATCACAAGGAATCAGGGATTCAAATAATAAATCAGGAACCCTAACAAAGTAAAATTGCAGAGAATCAGGGATTCAAATAGGAATAACATCAGTTAAATGAGATTAACATGAATAGAATAAATAACAGGCAAGAAGTCAGAAACCCTAGTAGTGAAATAATACGAAACTAGGAATTCATATGAATTACAGAGTGAACAGTGAAATAAACGGGAAAGAAAGAAAAATCAAAGACATAGATGAATAACATAGGGTAAAATATAAGTGAATCATAAAGCTCATGAAGCGCAAACACATATGTAAACATATTATCAAAGACAAATCAGGAACTTAGAGTTTAGGCCTAGAAATTAGGGATTTCAACATAACAACTCAGATAAGGTAGAGAAACTTAAATAAATCGTTAAAACACAGTAGAGACCTAAGGAAAATACTGAAAAGTCATAAAAATCATTTGAAAAGGGGTCATGAAACCCTAGTCTGAAAACAAAGAGCCATTTTAGAGAAAATCAGAGAATCTTTGAGGAAAACGACGAAATATCTCAAAACATACACACATCTATCATAGATCTAAAAGAATCGAAAAGTTTTTAAGAGCTAGGGTTTCGAAGAGAACCCACAAAAGATAAGAAAACCTTTAAACATTACTGGTTTTAGTCCAAAAGTCATAGATCTTACTCGAACGACCGGAGATGGCCGGAAAATGGCATGAAAGGTCATAGGGGGAGTTGAATCATTCCAGGTTCACCTGAGGACCTCAGGGTAGTGTCAAACCGGCGTGGGGTGAAACAGAGGCTAGGAGATGATGAGAGGCCATGGCTTCCGGCGATGGAGGTGGCTGGAGAAGGTGGACAGGGTCCATCGGAGAGGAGGGGAGATGAGAAGGTTCTAGAGAGAACCAGAGATAGAGAAAGGGAGATAGAAAGACCGGTTAAGAGAGAATAGGAACCGGGGAAAATGAAATAGGGGGTAGTCATTAGGGGGTTAAATTAGGAAGGGGCTGATCTGGGCCGTTGATTTGAAATAATCAACGGCTCAGATTGACTAGGGGAGTTGGGTCGGGTATCTTTAGATATTGGGCTTGGGTATTGGGCTAGATTAATTGGGTTAGGACCAGGTTTGATTTAGGCTAGAATTTAAATAAAGAGTGGCTATTTGTTAAATACCCATTAAAAATAGATAAATAATTAATAAAAATAGCTGATAATTATATAAATAAAATTACGGCTAAATAGGTGAGATTAAGGTAATTAACTAGTATTTAAAATATAAAATGACTGATTATTGAATTAAAATAACATAAAGTATATAATCAGGCTATAATTGCAAAGTTATTGCAATTATAGCCAAATAATGCCAAATAGGCTAATTTGTGATATAATTAAATCCTAATAGGATTAAAAATGATATATTGAGCTAAGAAATATTTTGAAATTATTTGTAATGCAATTTATGAGTAATTATTGGATATAAAAGTACTGAATAAATTAGAAATATATTGATAAAAATATGGAAAAATAGCAATGCGATTTTTGAGGAAAAATTGGGTATCAACATTTATATAGTAGAGGAATTCTACTTATGGTATAACTCTAATTACAGAAGGGAATTGTATAATTAGCTAATCCTCGACGTTACTTGGAGTCTGTCTCCCTTGGCCTCGATTCATACAACCTCGATCTCGAAAGAGACTTCGATTTTGAACTCAATGCTTCAGCTCAACGATTTGGTCGAAGCTGGCCTTCGGTGCAACATTCCAGTCCCGATCAAATAGTAAAATCGTGTAGCCCTGATTGCAACCGTATACAGATAGTCCCCACATTTTCTGGAGTATAATGACAAGAAACGAATTGAGCCTGCGAATTTTTCGACCTCAATAAACAATGATGTTATCCCAGTGATGTATGCGATGGAAGTGACTGAAACGTCCCGTCGGTACAGTTCCCCAAACCATTAATGATCATCAGCTGGTGGTTGTCCACTAGTGCTGCTGAACCGTCACCTTAAATCCATAAATAAGCCTTCTCCTTATTGAACCAAACCTTTACCTTCACTTTCATCTAATTTTTTAAAACTTTTTACCTCTCTCAAGTTCTTCTTTTCCATTAATCTTTAGGTTTCACCGCTAGTTCACAAACACCAAATCTCACTATCTTCTTCTTTCCTCAACTCATAAAATGGCGAAGACATCCAAAACAATTCGACAAAAGGAGAAATCTACTTCTTCGTCTTCTTCACGGCCGACCGACGATAAAACGCCAGTGGATTCGCTCCCTAGGGAGTGCGTTCCAGACCATTGTGTCCTTAAATCCGATTTCAAGACTGAGAAACCTCCCTCCATCCCTGGTTGGTGTGAGCACATATCGAGATATATTTGCTCGATAACTGTGGGTTATATCGAGAAGATCAAGTGAGACTGCAACTGGGGGGACAAAGTGGTAGTGATCCCATCCCCTAAAGAGAGCATCACTACCCACGTGGAAGGGTACCTAAGTGTTTACACTTACCCTTTCATGTTATCCCCCCAAGACCCTGCCATAATTGACTTTTGCCATCAATACCAGGTGACCTCAGGGAAAATCACCCCTCCTTTGGCGCATAGTGATCATGCTCCGATTCTTCACAAGCAAAGCCGAAGGATTGCCATTCACCCTCTATCACCTCATCAGGTTATACAACTCCTGTATATTCCAAGGGTTGATCAAAATGCTACATTGGGCAACCAAGGTGTTGTTCTCGAGCATCGACGAGGACAAAGACCGAGGATGGATGGGTCGAACTGTTCAGGTGAGGACCTCCGATCACATCCCGAAGGAGAAGATGCCGTTTCCCGAGAAATGGAACTCGAAGCGTAAGTGTTATTTCGCTTGTCAATTTCCATGTTTTTATCTTCATTTTCGTGCTTTATCAATGTCTTCCTTTGTCATGTAGTGGTTGTTTTGATGCCTCGAGCAATCCTTGACCTCGAGAGCTTGGTCCAAAAACTGGCCTCGACATCTACTTATGCTGAGCGTTGTTGGGCGACTTGGCAAAAGGCCGATGGGAAGCAAAGAACCATGGTAAGTTTCCTCTTTCACATATCTGATGAATTGGCGATATTTCATTTCACTTAAATTCTTCTTGTGCAGGCCTGAGCAATGATGCGACCCAAAGGCCTCCATCTAGTGAGGATGAGGCTTTGGCTCTGGCTCCGAAGCCGGGGAAGGACAATAAGAGAAAAAGGGCCTCGACCTCCGAGGACCCTAAGCCCAAGAAGAAAAAGAGCTCGATCAGCAAATCGAGGACAGAGGCTGCTGCTCTCCCTACCCATGTAGTTCAGGGACTAAGGGAGGAAGAAGAAGAAAATGAGGAAGGCGACTCGATTCTTGTGATCCGAGTGAGAAAAGATGTTGAGACTTCCTAGGACGCTGAATCAGTGGCGGTTGATGAAGCCCCGCCTCGTGCTGAGTAGGCCTTGAAGAAAGATTCGGGTTAAGTCCCCGAATCATCCGAGATCGAGGCTGCTTCTCGTTAAACGGAGAGCATATCAGAGGAGGCTGGTCCCTAGACCCCTCGAGTTGAACAGAGCACCCCGTGTGACTCGCTTGGGGAAATGATAACAGGTCGCTCTCCATTCCATCCAGCCTTTTTCGAAGAGGCTATACGACATGCTCAAGCCATGAGGACTCCCGAAGTGGGCGGAGTCCCTGGTGGGGAGGATCCATTTCGTGAATGCTTTACCGGGGTTGAGGAAGCTAGGACCTTAGTGATGCATCCAACCTCTTCGTAGAGGCCTAACGTCTTATGAACCGAGTAAGTTTAAATTCTTTTGTTGAAGTAGTATTCCTTTGTTTTTTGTTTTTCTGTCTAACTCCTTTCCTTTTTTATACAGGCTTTCTCTAAGTTCCGGGATGAATTGAGCCAATGCGAGACCGATCTCCAAAGGCTTTCAGAAGAGAGGAATGTCCTCAAGCTTCACTACGAGCAGAAAGACGAGGAGATCAAAGATCTCTGAGCCGATTTTGCTAAAGTTCGTAAGGAGGAAACTGAGCTGACCGAGCAGGTAATGATTCTATTAAAAAACCACAGACTTGATTCGGGGACAGAGGCTAACGTTTTGATATCTCAGTTGCAGCAAAAGATTGAGAGGATTGAGATGTTCTGGGAGGAGGTCGATCAAGTGAAGGCAGATTCCTGCAGGTGGAAGGAAGGCATGGACCTTCTTGCTGCTGAGAAAGAGACCGTCCTGGCCTAGTTGTCCTCAGTCGAAGCGTAGCTTCAAAATATGAAGGAAAAGTGCTCGGCCCAAGCAAAGAAGATTGAAGAGCTTGAGGCTCAATTGGCTTCTAATCTTGCAAAGGCCCAAACTGAGGTCGAAAAAGCAACGAGGCTGATAAGACGATGGCCATATATCGGGCTGATGGCGAAGCTGCTCAAGCTCAAGTGACGGAGGCTGTTGATACTTCTCAAACACGAGCACATTGGATTGCCGAGCTTGCAAGATGCCAATCCCGGAGGGAGACCCTCAAAGAGATCCACGCCCGAGGTTTTGACCTTTCCGAAGAGATAGTAAAGGCAAAGGAGAATGACGATGATGCTAGGCTACTGGCCTCTTCTGATGATGATGATGATGATGATGACGATAACAAGAGTGGGTCTGAGAATGATGAGGGACCCGAGGAATAAGCTGCCCCAGAGGAAGGAGTTACCCCCAAAAATAGCTAGGAACTTTGTATTTTTCTTTTTCTTTTTGTGTAGGACCCTGGTTGGTCCTTTGTAAATACCTTTGTTCACTTATATAAAAACTTGTTCTTTTTTAATTTTGTCTCAACTTTTGTCTTGTGAGAATTTTGATTTGTTTCATACCTTGTTTGTGAAACTTAAGCATCTTGGAAAAAGTCATGCTAATACAGTCTTTGTAGTTGAGTGAGTACTTTCTCGAACTAGAAGTAATAAAACCCTTAGGATTTAGTTGAATGAGGATGAAATCTCGAGCTCAATATAATGATCCTTAGGCTCGCTTTGTCCCTTTTCGGCTTTGAAAATTTAAACATATAGGAATTTGTTATGCCTTAGCATGAATTAAGTCTGTACCCGTTGGGTTTTTTCGGGACCTAATGTTATCGGGACCTTTTGCTTTTTTTTTTGCCTTAACATAAGTTTGTACGAAATTATTCAATACCTATTAAGGTTTTTCGAGGGCTGATATTATAGAAGCCCTATGATTAATTTGGCGAGGGTAGCCTTTTAACCGGTTTATAGAAGAATTCAAAGGCCTGTTTTTAATGCGGAATTCGGGCGACTCCGAGCTGCGTTGGTTTTGCCGTAGCCTTGTGATCTGCCCCTTGGGCTTATTTCTCCAAATATACTTTGAACTTGTTATAAGTGTTAGTTCCCGAGTAGGGTGGCCTTGGCCTATGAAATCGAGGGTTTCCCTTTTAAGGTCTTATGGTCTCGAAATTTAATAGTTTTAATATGTCAATTTTTTTACGGCAGTCCCCGAGTACGAGGTTGATCGTTCGAAGTTTAGTTGCAATCGACCCTTGAGCCAGTTTCCTCAATAAATCATAAGTATGGAACTTGTAAAGTAGAAATTTCATGAAGGCATGGGGCATCTGGTAAGTTTAGTTGCAATCGGCCCTTGCGTACATGTTTTTCCACTAGGGATCGAGCAATCTACATGGACACGGTTCATTCGACCATTTGGTCCTTTACAAAATCTTCCTATCTAGTCTCTGCTGATATGAAGTATTTTCCTTAAAAACATAACATCTGAGGGTGATGCCCCCAAGTATTCGAGGTTGATTGTAAAGAATCCTCGGATACTCTAAGTTAGCACGAACAAATGGTTGCCTCGTTAAAAACCTTGCTGGAAAAATCTATTTGAGATTAAAACCGGTCGAAGGGAAAAAGAGTGCAACGCATGCTTTAAGACCTAAGGATTACATGCTTGGAGAAAACTTCGATGCATTCATTCGAACACCTGAAATAAGTTAGTACAAAATGTAAATGAAAAAGGAGAAGGTCATACCTCAATAATCATATCGTTTGAGGAGTGATATGTTCCAATAATTTGGTATTTGTTCGCCGTTCATCGTGCCAAGCTTGTAGGATCCCTTTCCGACTATGTCGAGGACCTGATATGGTCCTTCCCAATTTGGGCCGAGTTTTCCTTCATTTGGGTCTCGAGTATTGAGGGAGACTTTTCTCAAAACTAAGTTATCAATTCTAAAGTGGCGAAGGTTGGTCCTTTGATTATAATATCATTCAATGCGTTGTTTTTGTGCAGCCATTCGGACGAGGGCAACTTCCCATTTTTCATCTAGTAGCTCGAAGCTCGTATTCATAGCATCATGATTTGACTCTTCCGTTGCATACCGAAACTTGGCGCTGGGTTCCCCGACTTCGACCGGGATTAGGGTTTCAGCGCCATATATTGAAGAGAGCGGTGTTGCCCCCATACTTGATTTTGACGTTGTTCGATATGCCCAAAGGACTTTGGGTAAAATTTCTCTCCATTTTCCTTTGGAGTCGTTCAATATTTTCTTTAGATTCTGCATGATGGTCTTGTTTGTTGATTCGGCCTGTCCGTTCCCACTAGGATGATACGGTGTCGATTAGATCCGTTTTATTGTGTGATCTCCGAGAAACTTTGTTGTTTTGCTGCCGATGAATTGTTTTCCAATGTCGCATATGATTTCGACAGGTATCCCGAATCGGCATATGATGTGATCCCAAATGAAGTCTATAACTTCTTCTTCTCTGACTTTCCCAAAGGCCTGTGCTTCAACCCACTGAGAGAAATAGTCAGTCATAAATAAAATGAATATAGCTTTACCTGGTGCCGATGGCTGAGGGCCGACGATGTCCATTCCCATTTCATAAATGGACATGGGGATATGACTGAATGAAGTTGCTCTCCGGGTTGGTGGATCATCGGTGCATACCTTTGGCACTTATCGTATTTTCGAACGAATTCTTTAGTATCTTTCTCCATAGTGACCCAATAGTATCCTGCTCTGATGACTTTGTAAACTAGTGATTCTGCACCGAAATGGTTCCCGCGAGTACCCTCACAAACTTCTCGTAGGACGTAATCGGTGTCTCCTGGTCCCAAGCATACTGCCAACGGTCCATCAAACATCCTCTTGTATAATGTTCCATCTCCAGCCAATGTGAATCGAGCAGCTTTTGTTCGTAGAGTCCTTGATTCCTTAGGGTCTGATGAGAGCTTCCCATTTTTTAGATACTCGATATATTTATTACTCCAATCCCAAGTTAGGCTTGTGGAGTTTATTTCAGCATGGCTTTCCTCGATTACTGACTCCGAAAGTTGCACGACAGTCCCCGAGCTGATTTCGTCGTCTTCGACCTATCACCCCAAATTTGCGCTCTCGGGGTACATGCTATAAGGTATATTCTTTAAACCGATGTAATTTTACATGCAATTTATCCAAGTACCTCTGCATTCTATCCTCTCGAACCTTGAAGGTTTTTTTTTTTGGTTTACCACCAGTAGGGAGTCACATTTAGCCTCGTTGACCTCTGCTCCCAAGATTTTAGCCAGTTCGAGACCTGCAATCATGGCCTCGTACTCGGACTCATTGTTAGTCAATTTAGAAGTTTTTATATATTGCCTTATTGTATTGCCCGTGGGCATCTTCAAAATGATGCCTACCCTAGCCCCTTTCACATTCGAGACGCCGTCTGTAAAAAGAGTTCATACCCTCGTCTGCAAAGCTCATTTTTGACTTCGGGTATGAGGGCTGGCGTGAAGGCAGCCATGAAGTCATCTAAGATTTGAGACTTGATGGCCGTTCGAGGTTGATACTCGATATCATACCCACTTACTTCAATGACCCATTTGGCCAATCGACCCGATAGTTCAAGATTATGCAAAATATTATGAAGAGGATAAGTGGTTAGCACACATATTGTGTGACATTGAAAATATGGTTTTAGTTTCCTACAGGCGCTTATTGGAGCAAGAGGCAATTTTTCTAAGTGTGGGTAACAAGTTTTGGCCTCACCTAAAGTTCAACTTACATAATAAACGGGAAATTGCGTACCTTGCTCTTCTCGAACTAAGATACCACTTACCGCGACTTCTAAGGCTGCTAAGTATAAGTAGAGTTGTTCGTCCTCTTTTGGAGTATGAAGCAATGGTTGACTCGAGAGGTACTGTTTTAGCTCTTCTAACGCCTGTTGGCATTCTGGGGTCCAGGAAAAATTATTCTTCTTTTTAAGCAGTGAGAAGAACCTATGACTTCGATCTGATGACCTCGAGATAAACTGGCCCAAGGCGGCTACCCGCCCATTAAATCTTTGCACGACCTTAACACTGTCCACAACTGTGATGTCTTCGATTGCCTTGATTTTATCGGGGTTGATCTCGATTCCCCGATTTGACACCATAAAGCGGAGGAACTTGCCCGTACCAACCCCGAAAGCACATTTCTCGGGGTTGAGCTTCATGTTGTATTTTCTCAATATGTTGAAGGTTTCCCACAAATGTGTCAAATGATCCTCTGTGCGCAGGGACTTATCTAGCATATCCCCAATATATACCTCCATAAATTTACCTATTTGTTCTTCGAATATTTTGTTCACTAGGCGTTGGTAGGTAGCACTATCATTTTTAGCCCAAATGGCATTACATTATAACAATATGTGCCATATTTAGTGATGAACGAAGTCTTTTTTTAATCTTCCGGGATCATTTGAATTTAATTGTACCCGGAGTAGGCGTCGAGAAAACTAAGGATCTCGTGGCCGACCGAGGCATCGATCATGAAAACGATATTCGATAGACGAAAATAGTCTTTGGGACATGTTTTGTTTAAATCTTTATAATATACCCACATCCTAAGTTTGTTACCCTTCTTAGGGACTATCACTACATTTGCTAATCATTTAGGATATTTTAATACCCGATGGATCCTATCTTGAGAATCTTAGTACCTCGTCCTTGACGAATGTATGTTTTACCTCGGAATAGGGCCTTCTCTTTTGTTTCACCGTTCTGAACTTTGGGTCCAGGCTCAATCGATGTGTTGTGATCTCCGGTGGGATCCCTGTCATATCTATGTGGGACCAAGCAAAACAATCCATATTATCAATAAGAAATTTAATGAATATTTTCTTGAGTTCGGGGTTCAACCCCGTACCCAAGTATACCTCTCGATCTGGTAGGTATTCGATCAATATAACATTTTCCAGCTCTACAATTGTTGATTTGGCGGCGTTGGAATCTTCAGGGATAATAAAGGATCAAGGGATCCTGTGATGACCCAAAAGGTCATCTCGTATTTTATAAGTCAATTATATGTTTCGAGGTCATAAAAACCTCCTTTTATCTCACTTCGATTCGCGTGCGCAGACCGGCGTATAGCCGGGAAGCCTTTATGTGAAAAACTGAGAAAATGATAGTTTTGTTTTTGAAATTTGCATTAAGTTGACTTTGGTCAACATTTTTGGTAAACGGATCCGGACCCATGATTTGACAGTACCGAAGGGTCCGTAGGAAAATATGGGACTTGGGCGTATGCCCGCAATCGAATTTCGAGGTCCCAAGCCCGAGAAATGAATTTTTGAAAGAAATTATTTTTCTTAAAATATAAAGGATTTTAGAAATTTGAATATGTGTGAAAACTATGGTATCAGGCCCGTATTTTGGTTTCAGAGCCCGGTACAGGTTTAATATAATATTTATAACATGTCAGTAAAATTTGGTAAGAAACGGAAGTCGTTTGACGTGATTCGGACCCACAGTTGTAATTTTGATACTTTGAGAGTTATGGAAATTTTCTTTGATTTTAATGATAAATTCGTTGTTTAAGGTGTTATTTTGGCGATTTGATCGCGCGAGTAAGTCCGTAGGATGTTTTTGAGGTTGTGTGCATATTTGGTTTGGAGCCCCGAGGGCTCGGGTGAGTTTCGGATAGGCATCAGAGTATTTTCAGGCTTGAAAAATCTGGTGTGGGTTCATACGCTCAAATTACACTTGTAAAATAATGTAAAGCGGTCGAAGTCAAATATAATAACCAACAAGGTTGGGGTCGAATCCCACAGGGAATA
>ML249910.1:8553-29593 GCA_005239495.1 Nicotiana undulata
AAACTGAGATGTGAACTGAGTACCTCTGTCAGAAATAATAGAAACCGAAACTCCATGCAACCGGACAATCTCCTTAATGTAAATACCGGCTAACCTCTCTGAAGTATAAGTAGTACTGATAGGAATGAAATGCACGGACTTGGTCAATATATCCACAATGACCCCAATATCATCAAAACCCTTCGAAGTCCGTGGAAGCCCAACTACAAAGTCCATAGTAATTCGCTCCCACTTCCACTCTGGAATATCCAACCTCTGAAGCAAACCACCTGGTCTCTAGTGCTCATACTTGACCTGCTGGCAGTTGAGACACCGTGCTACATACTCAACAATATCTCTCTTCATCCGCCTCCACCAATACTGATGTCTCATATCCTGATACATCTTCGCGGCACCCGGATGGATAGAATACCACGAGTTGTGAGCTTCTGCTAATATCAACCCTCGAATACCCTCTACATTGGGCACATAAATACGGCCTTGCATCCTCATAACTCCATCATCACCAATAGTCACATCTTTGTCATCACCTCGACGAACTCTATCCTGAAGAACTAATAAGTGCCGGTCATCATACTGTTGTGCCTTAATCTGATCAAATAAAGAAGACCGGGAAGCCATGCTAGCTACCACCCATGGAGGATCCAACAAATCCAATCTCACTAACTGACCCGCTAAAGCCTGAACATCAAGGGCTAAAGGTCGCTCTGCTGCTGAAAGATAAGCTAGACTTCCCAAACTCTCGGCTCTGTGACTCAAGGCATCGGCCACCACATTGGCCTTCCCCGGATGATACAAAATAGTCAAGTCATAGTCCTTGAGAAGCTCCAACCATCTCCTCTGTCGCAAATTCAATTTCTTCTGCCTTAGCAGATACTGCAAGCTATGATGATCGGTGTAAATCTCACACTGCACTCCATACAAATAATGCAGCATAATCTTCAAGGCATGAACAATAGCAGCTAACTCAAGATCGTGCACTGGATAATTCTTCGCGTGCACCTTCAATTGTCTCGACGCGTAGGCAATTACCCTACCGTCCTGCATCAACACCGCTCCCAAGATAACTCTAGAAGCACCACAATAAATCGTGTAAGAACCCGAACCAGTAGGCAACACTAATACCGGAGTTGTGGTCAACGCTGACTTGAGCTTCTGAAAGCTCTCCTCACATTCATCGGACCATCTGAATAGAACACCCTTCTGTGTCAATTTGGTCATAGGTGAAGCAATAGAAGAAAATCCTTCCACAAAGCGATGGTAGTAACCCGCCAGACCAAGGAAACTCCGAATCTATGTAGCTGAAGACGGTCTGGGCCAACTCTGCACTGCCTCAATCTTCTTCAGATCAACCTGAATACCTTCACTAGACACCACGTGCCCCAAGAAAGCCACTGAACCAAGCCAAAACTCACACTTAGAAAATTTTGCATAAAGCTTCTCCTCCCTCACTGCAACACGATTCTCAAATGTTGAGCATGCTCTTCCTTGCTACGAGAATAAACCAGGATGTCATCAATGAACACGATAATGAAAGTATCAAGGTAGGGTTGAAACACGCTGTTCATCAATTGCATGAACGCTGCTGGGGCACTGGTCAACCCAAATGACATAACAAGAAATTCATAATGACTGTATCTGGTCCTAAAAGTCATCTTCGGAATATCAGAATCTCGAATCTTTAACTGATGATACCCCGACCTCAAGTCAATCTTGGAGAACACCTTAGCTCCTTGAAGCTGATCAAATAAGTCATCAATACGAGGCAAAGGATAACGGTTCTTCACTGTAACCTTATTCAACTGTCTATAGTCAATACACATGCGCATCGAACCATCCTTCTTTTTCACAAACAACATCGGCGCACCCCAAGGCGATACACTAGGCCGAATGAACCCCTTATCTAAGAGTTCCTGAATCTACTCTTTTAATTCTTTCAAGTCTGCTGGTGCCATACGGTAAGGTGGAATAGAGATAGGCTGAGTGTCTAGCACCAAGTCAATACCAAAATCAATATCCCGGTCAGGTGGCATTCCTGGCAGGTCTGCAAGAAATACATCCGGGAAGTCACGGACTATAGGGACAGAATCAACAGATGGGGTCTCACTACTAACATCCCTCACAAACGCAAGATAAGATTCACACCCTTTTTCAACCATACGCTGAGCCTTTAAATAAGAAATCACTCTGCTAGGCACATGCTCTAAAGAACCTCTCCACTCAACTCTCGGAACTCTGGGCATAGCTAAGGTCACGGTCTTAGCGTGACAATCAAGAATCGCATGACATGGGGATAACCAATCCATGTCCAGAATTACATCAAAATCGAACATACTAAGTAACATCAAGTCCACTCGGGTCTCCAGACCCCCAATAGATATAAGACATGACCGATACACACGGTCCACAACAATAGTATCACCCACCGGAGTCGAAACATGAACAGAAGTAACTAGAGACTCACGGGGCATATTCAAAAAATTAGCAAAATAGGATGAGACCTAAGAGTACGTGAAACCAAGGTCAAATAAAGCCAACGCATCACTGTGACAAACTGAAATAGTACCGGTAATCACCATATATGAAGCCATAGCATCAAGCCGAGCCGGAAGTGCATAAATACGTGGCTGGCCTCCACCTGCTCGACCTCCCCCTCTAGGACAGCCTCTAGCTGCCTAACCACCTCCCCTAGCTGCCTGAGTAGGTGGTGAAGTGACTGGGGCTGAAGCCGAGGGCTGAACCCCCTGCTGGGATGAACTACCAACATGACGGGGACATTTCCTCCACCCATGTCTGAGCTCTCCACACTCGTAACAATTACCTATAGCTGGGGAAAATGAACGAGAACCTCTACCCCTCTGATAACCACCAGACAAACCATGCATAGAAGAGACCTAATAAGATGAGGCTCGGGCGGAGCTCTGAGCTGGAAGGGCGCTAAAAGATGAATGTCCCTGATGAGCATTGCGAGGACCCTACCCCGACGATACACCATTGTACGCTGGGCGAACTGATTGTTGAGGTCTAAATGAACGACCTCTTATTAGGCTGAAATTTCCCTCTGGGAGGGGAACCACTGAAATTACCTGATCCTCGAGGCCTCTTGACCTCTCTTTCCTCACGATCCTGCCTACGAACCGACTCAATATCCNNCTCATCTCTTACTGGGTGACTGATAATTCTCCCTGGCGCAGCTACTCAAACTGCCTGCGCTGCTCCTCTCTGTGGGACTGAGGAACATATTTCTCTAAAACGATCGTGGAGAACTGCTGCCAAGTGAGAGGTGCTGAATCAACCGGCCTACGCCTCTCAAATGATTCCCACCAAGTAAATACAGCACCAGCAAAATGATAAGTAGCAAATGAAACTCTGTTGGTCTCCAAAATACCCGCAATACGAAGCATCCTCTGACATTTATCAAGAAAACCTTGTGCGTCCTCACCCTCTGTGCCATTGAAGGTCGGAGGTTTAAGTCTGTTGAACCTCTCCAACCTGTGCTGCTCATCCTCAGGCATAGCAGCGACCACAAAATCCTGAGGTGGAGCAACCGGTTGAACTGGGCTTCTCCTGGTGCCTGAATACCCCGTACAACCTGCTCAGGCGTCCGTGCATCTGGAGTCTAATTGCCTCCCCCGGTCTGAGTTGCATTGGCAGTAGCGGACATAGCAACTGCCTGAGCTAAACTGGAACACACCGTCAATATCTGAGCCAGGGTCTCCTGAAGACCCGGAATAACAATAGGCACTGCCGGTGCCTGAGCCTGTCCCGCTGGAGCGCCATCGGCGGGAACCTGATCCTGAACGATAGGGGGATCCTGTGGTACTACCCCGGCTGCTGCCTGAGCTGGTCCCCTACCTCTACCATGGCCTCGACCCCTTGTGGGTATGGCTGGTGTCTGGTCACCCTGATCGGTATTGCTTGTCCTCACCATCTGTGAATGAAACAACGTAAGTTTAGATTTCAAGAATCAATAGATAGCACGAAAGAGTTCAAGAAAATAGAGATGTTTCCTAAAGGTTCTACAGCCTCTCGAAGATATGTACAGATTTCTCCGTACCGATCCGCAAGACTCTACTAAACCTGCTCATGACCGTTGAGTCCTATGTAACGTAGTGCTCTAGTACCAACTTGTCACAACCCCAAATCCTAACAGGCCGTGATGGAGCCTATCGTGGAACTAGGCTACCCAACCATCACTTTACTACGCATTTGTTCAATTACCACAGTTCACAATTTAATAATAAACATGCAACCATAGAATCAATAATATAAATAAGTCTTAGCGTCCCCTTATTAGCCTAAACAAATCCCCCAAGAACTGGAGTCAATAGTCATGAGCATCTAAGAATAAATAAATCTAAATCTGCTAAAGCTATAATATATATGTCTCTAAATCAAATACTAAAACTAAATGAGGAAGGGAAATGGAGAAGTTGTGGACGCTGGACAGCTACCTCGAATTCCTGTGGAAATCTGCTAACGAACAAGCAAGAACAGCTACTGCTCTAGATCGGTACCTGAATCTGTGCACAGAGGCACATGGAGTCTTTATGAGTACGCCAACTCAGTAGTAATGAAAAGAAATCACAGTCTGAGAAATATAAAGCACACAAACAGATACATCATTTCACAACAACCAGTAAAACATCAAGTCACCAAATAGTATTCAGAAATTTCATAAGATCAAAAACCAGTTCCAAAATCCTTTGAGGACAAGTAAATATCAATATATCTTAGTGAAATTCTCAGTAAAACTCAGTTGGAAAACGAAGTAAATCATAGTTCGAAAACATAGTAAAATCATCATGAAACTGCCCCTCAGGCCAAAATCATTTCTCGGAACAGATGCCCTCAGGCATTCCCTCAATCACTCAGTATAAATCATCACTCAGTATCAGCCCCGCGGGCAATCATAATCACTCAATCGGTACCGGCGGTCACTGGGGGTGTGTACAGACTCCACAGGGGGCTCCTACATCCCAAGCGCAATAATAACATAAGGCCTGGAAGCCTTCTCACCTCTCTCATAAGGTCTGGAAGCCTTCTCACCTCTCTCATAAGGCCTGGAAGACTTCTCACCTCTCTCATAAGGCCTGGAAGCCTTCTCACCTCTCTCATAAGGCCTGGAAGCCTTCTCACCTCTCTCATAAGTCCTGGAAGCCTCCTCACAATATAGGCCTGAATCCTCACTCAGTCAGACACTCTCAATTTGCCATTAGGCCATAACATACCGGGTTCTCGACCCAAAATAGTGTTCATTGTTTTCAATAAATAGTATAAAAATACTCTGAGTGTCAAAACAATTTATCAGGAAAAGACTGAGTGTAAAATCATAACATATCAGTGAGCAAAATATAGTAACCACAACCCCCAAGGGGTAAACAGATCGGCACTAGGCCCCAACCATGGCTTACAGCCTAAAACATATCATAATATATAAATACTAATTAAGCAAAGGCTTAAAAATCGGTTTCGCAACTCAATAGTTGCCTAAGTAGTGAATATATTTCCCAAGTTTCAATCCTTGTATTCCAAAACCCGTGAAGGGTGCATAGTCCGGGGTTTCATACCCTCAGGACAAGATTTTAAGACATTACTTACCTCAAAACTAGCCCAGAGTTATTCTGCAATGCGCTTGCCTCTCGAATCAACCTCTGAAGGCTCCAAATCTACCAAGTTCATAATTTTTNAGGACAAGATTTTAAGACATTACTTACCTCAAAACTAGCCCAGAGTTATTCTGCAATGCGCTTGCCTCTCGAATCAACCTCTGAAGGCTCCAAATCTACCAAGTTCATATTTTTATCATCAATATATGCTTAAGGAACGAATTCCAAAATATATCGAATTTAACTCAAAAATCCGAAACCTGTCAAAATCCGACCGCTGGACCGCATCCCGAAGCTCAGAAATTTTTATACAAAAGTGTTATTTGTCCTCTCACGAGTCCGTACATATAAAGAACACCAAAATCGGAGTTTGTTTGACCCTTCAAATCGACCCTTAAAGGTCTCATAATCTCAAGCCCTAAAACCCAATTTTTCTACTGATTTTCCATGAATTTACACTGGTTTTATGTTCTATAATCACCCATAATCGAGTTTTAATGATCAAAACACTTACCTCTATGAAGAACAAGGATTTCCTTCTTCAAAATCGCTCCCAAGAGCTCTTTTCCGTACAACAATGGTGAAAAATAAGGTTTAAGTCGCGGAGGGTTTAATTATTTAATGCCCAGTGATTTTACTCTCCGCGATCGCGGTCAACGGGCCGCGTTCGCGTTGACCAAGCCTCTTTACCCTTCGCGATCGCGGTCAATGAGCCGCGTTCACACTGCTTATCTTGCCAGACCCCCGCGATCGCACCCTTAGGTCCACGTTCGCATAGTGCAATGGACCTGGGACCCCCTCTGATGGTCTTACTCTTCGCGATCGCACTTCACTAACCGCGATCGCACATCTTTGCTCCCCCCTCTACTCCGCGATCGTAGACTAACCTTCGCGATCGCACAGAACAAAATGTGCTTGTCCCCAATTAACTCTCTGCGATCGCAACAATTCCCTCGCGATCGCAGTGAAGGAATTACTGTTGTGCAAAAACCAGAAAAACAGTAACTTCCTCAAGTCCAAATGAGTCCGTCAATCACCCGAAATCAATCCCGAGCCCTTCGGGACCCTAGCCAGACTTACCAACATATCCCATAACATCATTCAAGCTTAGTTTCACTCTCAAAACACCAAAACTAACATCAAAGTGCCAAATTCACATCGGATTCAAGCCTAAGAACTTTGATATTTCTAAAATCCATCAATGATGCCGAAACTACCCAAATCAACTCCGATTTCTTGAAATTTTACAGACAAGTCCAAAATAAAATTACGAACCTGTTCCAACTGTCGGAATTCCATTCCGACCCCGATAGCCTATTTTCCACTACCGACCGAAAATTGCCAAAAACTAACTTTCGCCAATTCAAGCCTAGTTCTACACCGGTCATCACAGAATTATTCTGGACACATTCCTAAGTCCCAAATCACCTAATGAAGCTATCCGAGCCATAAAATTCACATTCCGAGGTAGTTTACCAATAAGTCAACTCTCAATTGACTTTTCTCACTCCAAGGCTAGTTTTAAAGACTAAATGACTAAACTCTCATTACAACCATTCTGATTTCAAGTGTATCAACTCTAATACATCAGTTACATTATAACCAATCTATGACAAGTCAATAACAACAATTATAATGCAGGTTTTACGTAACGACAGACCGGGTCGTTACATATGTGTTCTTAGACTCATTTTCTTCAATTTCCATTAACACCCATTAGATTTCTAGGCCTAAATCTTGTTCTTTAAGGGTAGAAATTAGGGGTTTTAGGAGAATTAGGGATTTTAAAAATTTGGGAATTTAGACCTCGATTTGGGTTCGGATTCCGAAACTAATTACATATTCGGGCTCGTAGGTGAATGGGTGATCGGTTTTGTCCGAACCTCGTGTTTTGACCAAGCGGGCCCGGGATCAATTTTTGACTTTTTGGGAAGAATAATGGAAAACTCATAATTAAGCATTGGGTTTGAATTATTTAGCATTTATTGATATTATTAAGCTAATTATGTCTAGATATAATTAAATTAAGTGTTTGACTTAACCTTAGCTTGAGGGAATAGGTGTAGTGTCCTATTTGATATGTGTTAGTATCATATTCAACATATAGGTGAGGTGACGAGTACCTATACGTTGGTGGCAAGCATGCCCGTGAGTCGAATATTATGATTTATGTGATTTTTCATTGAGTATTACTTGAGTTTCACTTTATAGTTATCCATGTTGGTTGAAATTCCTTGATATTGATCATTGTTGAGTATCGGTTCCAGTTGAGAACTTTTATGTGAAGTTATGTATTAAGTGAGATTGGTTATAGCTATTTCCCTTGCCGGGATGGTATTGATTCTACTGTTGGCTCCCTTGCCGGGACACTATGGCTTTATTGTTGTTGTTATATTGTTGATTTTCCTCGCCGGATTGTTGTCATTGTTTTGTTTGGGTGAGGAAGAGTGTAAAGCACGAAGGGTGATGTCGTGTATGATTTATTGTGAGGATGAGAGTAAAAGCAGGAAGGGTGATGTCGTGCCATATTATGAAATTAAAAGCACGAAGGGTGATGTCGTGTCGTTTCTATTGACTTATCGTGAGGATGAGAATAAAAGCACGAAGGGTGATGTCGTGCATTTTTATTTATTTCTTGGTGAGGATGAGAGGAAAAACACGAAGGGTGATGTCATGTACTTGTTTTGTTGTACCATTTCTGTTGCCTAAAATGATATCTAGTTGTTGCTTTACTTCATTATTTCCATTATGTGATATTTCCTCCCCTCAGCATGTTCCCCTTTCCTTTATGCTTAGCTGCTTAAATCTTGTTATTATTATTGTCTTCGTATATTATTAAACTGCACATGTTTATTTGGTTGTCGTGTCCTAGCCTCGTCACTACTTCGCCAAGGTCAGGCTCGACACTTACTCAGTACATGGGGTCGGTTGTACTGATGCAACACTCTGCACATTGTTTGTGCAGATCCTGGTACAGGACCCTTCGGACCTTAGAGTGAGGAGGCAGCCTTTAGTCCATTTGGAGATTCCGAGGTAGTCCTGCAGGCGTCCGCAGGCCTTGGCGTCCCCTCCTACTTTATTTCCATTATGTTCTTCTTTATTTTGAGACAGATGTATTTATTTTGTTCAGACCTTTATATGTAGTATTCATAGACAGTCCATGAAGTTGTGACACCAAATTATGTGTATAGTGTTATGGATTTCGTAATGGTATTAAATCAGGTTGTTAGACTTTGTTTTATTTCGTACTTTTATTTTCGATGATTCTGTATATCACCTGCTAGCTGTTAATAATAAAAGAATAAGGTAAATAGTCATTAACCTTGGCTTTCCTAGCGAGTTCAATGTTAGGTGCCATCACGGTCCCGACGGTGGGAAATTCGGGTCGTGACATCTTGGCCAAGAAAAACCCATTCATATGCGGGCCTCAAGTCCCGGCATGTATCTCTTCAAGCAACTTAGAAGCTTCTTTCGCGTCGACACAACTTAACAGTCCCAAATCAGGAGCTCTTCTATATAGGGTTTCTCCGCTGTGGAAGAAATGACTAGAAAATCTCCGAAGCGTGCGTTTTTTAGTATGGTTTGCATGCACTGGGTATTCTCCTTTTGCCAGATACTCTTTGATGTCTTGGAACCAAGGCTTTCTGATGATAGGCTATAATTACGTATTTTAGTCGCTTATTACACTCGAGTTTACTGCACTTTAATTGAGTTTGAGCTTTAATCGCTAGTTTTTGCACTAATTGAGTGTTTTATGCCTTGTAGGTGTGATTCCGAGCTATATAGATGTTATGGAATAAATTTAAGTGATTTGAAGCTTTCAAGTCTGAGTAAAAGCTCAAGGAATTTCTTAACTGCTTTGACTAGAGTGTCTTGATGAATCTAATCTTGAGTGAGTTAAGGGCCATGTGTGTGTGAGGTTTGTGTGTTATTCTATGCATTGCATTTGATTCCTAGAACTTGCCACGTGTGTTTGCAAAGCGAAATAATAGTTTTGTTCAGTCTTGAAAGTGATATAGGCGTTTCTTTGTTGAGCCAGATATGTATATTTTACCCGCCTAATTGTTATGTATGGTAGTTAACCCCTTTGAGCCTGTAATCTTGTTTCTTTGGCAACCACATTACAAGTCTTACCCAATTATTTGAATGGACTATCTATTTGAACTTTTTAACCTCTCATGAGCACTTGAAGTGTTATGAATTGTGTAAAAGTTAAAGTGTGGGGTGGTTGGTTTGGATTTTGAGTGAAACTAATGAAATAAGGAGAAAGGTGCACTGTTTTGAAAAAAGTAAGAGTCACTTGAAAAAAAAAGGGAAAAAATAGTTGTATTGTTGTGAAAAAAAAATTCATTGAAAAGTGGCGACTCTTGATGTAACTATGCTTAAAGAAGTATGGAGTAATAATATTGATGTGAAGGTGGAGTTTGTTTTGACATAAGTATGGGGTTTTAATGTTAAAGTATATGTATTAAAGTGCTTAGGGAGGTGTAGTCACTCTTATATCAAAATGTATCCTACCCGTCCCGCAGCCTACATTACAACCAAATAAAGTCCTACTTGATCCTAGACTGAATGAGCTCGATTAGTAGAGTAGTACACTATGGGAAAGCCTATGGTGCATCTTTTGTGGCACGTGAATGTTATTTCTGAAAGTGAGTGAATTCTTTCTATCTTAAGTTCCTATGTGCTCTTAAATTTTATTGTGTGTAACTACTCTCTTTTGTTGTGTGAGGCCACTTGATTCATGAAGGAAAGGTAATGTCAGTGAAATCTATGTTAGAGTAAGTGGTTGAGCTGTGAATAATGTGTGGTACTCGTGAGTCAAATCTTGAGGTGAAGATGTTACGCTTTTGTGCTTAGTCTATTTTAAATATTCTTGGTGTGTTGAGTTAGGAGAATTGCTTAAAAAGGTCGTGTCTATATAAAGTGTAGTTTGATTTCTCAAGGACGAGCAATGGTTTAAGTGTGGGGTGTTGATGATAGGCTATAATTACGTATTTTAGTCGCTTATTACACTCGAGTTTACTGCACTTTAATTGAGTTTGAGCTTTAATCGCTAGTGTTTTGCACTAATTGTGTGGTTTATGCCTTGTAGGTGTGATTCCGAGCTATATAGATGTTATGGAATGAATTTAAGTGATTTGAAGCTTTGAAGTCTGAGTAAAAGCTCAAGGAATTAAGTCGGGATCGTGTTCGGGGGTCAAATTTGATAGTTGAAGAGCAAACGAAGACTCGATGAGGCATATTGCGCATTGTCTAGTAAAATGGACATAACGTTTTGCTCCAAACTCCATTTGGACTATATAATATATGGTTGGAAAGATAACTCAAATTCCTACAACTGACATGTTTTACGTTAATTCAAATTCCGAACTAAACTGGATGAAAAACGCGGTCGAAACCGCGACCACGGAACTGAACGCGGCAGAATCAGAGAGCATGTTTGGCCGCGCCCGCGCCGCGTCCAGGCGTAAAAAAAAGTCCTTTTTCGCATGGGAGAAGGTATAATTGTTTGGGTCCGATCCTACTTGGTATATATACATGAGAGAACGTTATTTTTGGGGATCTAACATACTTTGAAGAGATCCAACACATATTTTGAGGAGGGAAGATATTTTGAAGGGGAATTGACGTGGAGGAACATACACCACGCTTTGGAGGAGGCTTCTACCTAGTTTTTCTTCTCTTCTCTTCCTTTAATTTAATATTTATTAGTTCTAGAGTTTTAGGTGCTACATGAACGTTGTAGTTTGAAGCTTGAATTGTTCTTATTATTTTATCATATTGGTTTATTTATTCAATCTTGCGCTTAATTATTTGATTGATTGGTCACCAATTGAATACTACCTACGAATCTAGGATTGAACTCGGGAGAGGGAATTCTAGATTGCATATAAGATTGGGTAGAGCAAGATCTTAACCCTTCAGGGGAGCGGATTTGCGGTTAGGATAGGAATATACCTAATCGCCTTGCTTGGTTATTATACGGGAATTATTAATGCGTTCTTGTTAATCATAATTCCATAGGAATATAGGCGTTAGGTTAGCTCGAATAGGCGAGTTGTACTTCGGGAGAAGGCTACGAGCAATATTAACCTCGTCAATCAATAAACTAGATAAATTAATTAGACGATTTAAGTGAAAAACTCAACGAGTTTGTTTGCTAACCCATAGATCTAGAATATCGGTTCTTATTGAATTCGTGTCTAATTTCGCCAACTTGTTTCTTTAATCTCTTAATTTACTATTCTAGATTAATTTTAGTTAAATATTCATACGTTAGGATTCACTTGAATAGATAAATTGTTTGGTTTAATTTAGTTGATAGTTAATCACAAGTTCCTGTTGGTACGATATCTGGACTTACAATCCTATATTACTTGTCAACCACGTATACTTGTGTGTGCGTTCGGGAGCAACAAGTTTTTGGCGCCGTTGCCGAGGACTTAGAAATTTACTATTTTACTAGATTAGATGTTTACTTTTTATCTATTTAAGTCTTTATTTTTAGTTTAGTGTAGTTAGTATTATAATTTTTTTTATATATCATCTTTGAACGAAAAGTGGTGGGATAGTAAGTATTCTTATTTTTGTGATCCTTGTCCATATTGTAAAGGACCCCACTTGTGGCAATGTTGTAAAAATATTCCGAATACCGAGTTGTGTGCACCGTCTCAATCATGTACTATTTGTGAGGGTAATTGGAATAATTGTCCTAAGTGTTGTTATCCTACTCCAATCCCTTCTTATGTTGACTCTAATAATTCTTGTGAGTTTGACAGGGGTAACGAATTGGATGATGTTGATGTTCTCATTCTTGATATGCACATGAAATTATTAGAAGAATATGGCGGTTTCCGTGAGAAAATTACGAATGAGATAAAACACTTTATAAAAGGAAGAGCTGAATTGGGACATGAGATTGATCAATTTGGAAAATATATTCGTGACTTGGATGCTCAATTGAGTGCAAGGGTTGATGCGTGTAACGCCCAACAATTTAGTGATGAGTTGTGTCAAGTTGAAAAAGATCTTCTAGGCCAAATTGAGGAGCTAAAATGAGAATACCAATTATTAGACCATGTTCTTGTTGATGATGTTGAAGATGAGGAAGTTTATATTATTGAGGATGTCAAAAATAATACAGTTTTGGAGTTGGGGCGTGTTGGTCCTCATTCTAATCATTTTTCTACATTATGTTTGGATGGAGACATGAAGATCGAGCCTTTGGAGAGATGCATAGATGAAGAACAAGACCCTTATATTCTGAAATTTGTCATGCCAAGGAGACAAAACGACATTCCTCACTTAAGGGCTAAGAAGTGCAAGATGCGATACCTATTGCTTGGTTTCTTTATTTTTATACCACCACCACAAGAACACGATACAAAAATTGATGCAAAGTTGGGGGCGCAATTAATATCCTCAAAGTGGAAGGAAAAGTGGTGAAGTGATGGTGTCGTGCCACGACTTTAAATCAAGCGCTTGTTGGGAGGCAACCCAATATTATTTTTTTATTTTATTTTTTTATTTTTTATTATTGTATTATTCTTGTAGTGTCAATTTTTAATTTTTTAGGAGCATGGAATGCAAAGCCATTGGAAGGATGCTATAGCAAACCAAATGGTTGGAACTAAGTGCGAGGTACCCACATGAAGGACCATGCCAGGGAGAAGTCTGAGTACCCCATGAGATGCTAGTGCTTTGGCCTTTGGCCTACCAGGGAGTTTCTTTTACCCTCTTGTATGTATGAGTTTGCATTAGGGACAATGCATAATTTTAAGTGTGGGGTGAGGAGATTGTCTGCGTGACTTTCTATGCTATTTTAGTTGTGTTTGTTTAATTGAATAATTTTTTTTTAAAATAAGATAAAATTAGACTTTTCCCGACGATGGATCTATTAGACAATTTTCTTGAGGGATTTAAGTCTAAAAAAAAGATTTTCTTTTGTTAGGTAGTGTAGCAATTCCCCCTTGGTTTTTCTTGTGCCGCGGTTCTTTTCCAAGAACGCAGAACGCAGCCAAAAGTTGTCTTGTTCTTTTCTCCCTGTTTCGTCATGCTTCCCCAGAACGCAACCAAAAGCTCCATCTAGCACTGCAAGGTAGAGTAGCAATGGTCTACCTGACTCTGGCGGGACCAAAACAGGTGGTGTTGATAGGTACTCCTTGATCTTGTCGAAAGCCTTTTGAAAATCATCGGTCCAACTAGTCGCAGCGTCCTTTTTTAACATCTTGAAAATTGGCTCACATATAATTGTGAACTGGGCTACAAAACGGCTAATGTAGTTTAGCCACCCCAAAAAACACATTACATCATTCTTACTCTTTGGCGGTGGTATCTCTTGAATGGCTTTGACTTTTGACGGATCCAATCCTATCCCTCGGCGACTGACGATGAATCCCAATAGTTTTCAGACAAGAACCCCGAATGCACATTTTGTGAGGTTTAACTTCATGTTGTACTTCCACAGTCTGTTGAAGAATTTCCTTAAGTCCTCTATATGATCCATGGATTTCCTGGATTTAATGATGACAACGTCCACATACACCTCAATCTCCTTATGTATCATGTCATGAAAGATAGTAGTCATGGCCCTCATGTAGGTGGCCCCAGCGTTCTTTAGGCCGAACGACTTCATCTTGTAACAGTGCACCCCCCAGGGTGTAATAAAATTTGTTTTCTCAGCGTCCTGTTTGTCCATCCAGATCTGATGGTAACCGACGAAACAATATACAAAGAACTGGAGTTCATGCTTGGCACAATTGTATATTAAGATGTGTATGTTTGGAAGTGGGAAATCATCATTTGGGCTGGCTTTGTTGAGATCCCGATAATCAACACAGACTTTGTCCTTCCCATCCTTCTTCGGAACTGGCACGATGTTGGCTAGCCAAGTTGGGTATTCAACCACCCTGAGGACCTTGGCCTTGATTTGCTTAGTAACCTCCTCTTTGATTTTCAAACTCATATCAGGCTTGAAGTTTCTGAGTTTCTGCGTCACTGGTGGACACATCAGGTTTGTGGGAAACTTGTGAGCCACACTGGATGTACTTAATCCGGTCATATCATCGTATGACCATGCGAAGATGTCCTCATACTCATTCAAGAACTGTGTGTACTCTTCTTTTTCCAACGGCAACAAGTGAATGTTGATACGGGTCTCCTTGATAGTTTCAGAATCTCCCAGGTTGATTATTTCAGTTTCGTCCAGGTTGGACTTAGGCTTGTTCTCAAAGTCCTCTACTTCTTTGACGATTTCCTCGGGTATGACATCCTCTTCTTCCGAATCACTATCCTTTTATTGTGTTGCCTCATTACATGTCACAGTTGACGGTTCATCGAGATAGGAAATAGTGATGCTGTATTAGATAAAGATATGAGAGAAAAGTGGTAATAATAAACATCAACTCATTGAAAGTGTCAAATAAATACGATTTTCAATAATTAAAACAACATTTTTGGAACATTGGAAATATTATTTAAAACAGAATGCCCAAAGGGAAATCATCTTTTTTTTTTCGAAAACAAAATACATAATGTTGTTCAGCCTTGCTACCCTGGGACTCGTCAGGCCCTGGATGGTCTGACACTCCATTTCTAGAGTGATGTTCCCCTCTCCACAGCTCGGATGGTAAGACCTTCCTCCTCCTCCTCCTCAACAATCACGCAACAGTCCAAATCATCATCTTCCAGGAAGAGGTTCCTCAAGGAGGCCAATGCTTCCTCCTCTTCTGATCCCCATATAACGTCGATCTGCTGGATAGTACGAAACACGCCATGGTGGTGACTAGTCATTGTATTCTTTCCAGGTGTACTGATATCCTAACCCGAAAGTGGTACCATGGCGCTTTGGTTGTATTGGCTTGGAGATGCCCTGAAGATTTTTACCAAGACCCTTGCCAGGATCATACCCTCACCATGCCATCATGCTTGCTATTTTGCGATCCCACCACTTATCTTTATCGATCTCATTGACCCGCTCAATATGATGGTAGGTCTCTCCACCTAGCCTCCTTGTGTTTTCAACCACCGGGATGGTTTTAAGGGGGTTAAATGGGGTTGCTCCCATCTCCATGGATAATTACTTCATGGTGGTTCCACTCGAACTTCAATGCCTGATGCAAGGTTGATGCTACAGCCCCACCGGCATGTATCCAGGGTCGTCCCAACAACATATTGTATGATGCATATATATCCAGTACAAGGAACTCGACATCAAACCATGTAGGCCCCATCTGCAGACAGAGATTAATCTCTCCAATGGTAGCTCTTTAAGACCCGTCAAATGCCTTTACATTCATAGTCCATTCTCGTATTTCATACAAACCTTTGCCCAACCTCTTCAATGTCGTCAATGGGCAACATTGAGACTGGATCCCTCATCGATCTGAACTCTGGCAATAAAATTGTCTTCACATTGCACGGTAATGTGTAGTGCCCTGTTGTGATTCAAAACTTCGGGTGGCAGCTCGTCCTCGTGGAAGGTGATTTTGTGGCTTTCCAACACCTTCCCCACCAATGATGTTGTTAGGTACATATGCTTCACTCAACACCTTTAAGAGAGCATTCTTGTGTGCTTCTGAATTCTGTAGCAGCGACAAGATATATATTTGAGCGGGAGTCTTGTTCAAATGATCGATGACTGAATACTCTCTCGCTTGTACTTTCCTCCAAAGGTCATCCGGGCATGTTTCAATAATGGGCAGTTTATTAGAGGCCTGCTAACTGGGTTCTCCCAAATGCTCAGGTGTATAGACTCTTCCTGTTCTGGTCATCCCTTGTGCAGCGCCTGATTCCTCCATTTTGGCCTTTCCCTTTCTTCTAGCTTCGGCCACCTAATCCGAGGGTATAACCTTGGTGTTGAGGGGTGGTGTGGTTGACACTGTCACTGTGAAAGGTGCATTGACTTCCACCTCGAATGGAATAGGTGTATCTGCGGGAGGTGCTACCTCAACTTCAAATGGAACTGATGCAGTTACCTAAACCTCTATTGGCGGCTGTATATGTACTATAATAGGATTGAGCGTGACTGCAGGTTTGTTACGATCGTCACCCTCTTTTATAAGTCCAATTGATCCTTCGGGATCCCATTCCTCATCGGTCTTTATCACATTGATACATTCACCCCTATGATCTGGGAGGGGGGTTGTTGCGGACGTTGGGTGTGTTTTGAGGTGGTGCGGGGTTCTGAGTGTTTTAATGGTTGACGTCTAGGATATTGAGTGTGAGAGATAGGTCTGCTAAGCTCCAGACCTGCTCGAGCTCACCCTAGAGTTCTAGTATTCTCTGTTCAAGCCGTGAAACCGCATCATTTGGGGCTTGAGTACCCCGACCATCAGAAGCTTCCGCATGTTCAACATGTGTATTATTATCCTTTCTGGTGCCGTTCAAATCATCCATCTTTGCTTTTCCTTTGCCTTTTGGTGGACTAGGAGGAGGAGAAGGTGGAGGGCCCCTGGATCTTGTGTGATAAGCTGATGATGCCAGTATGAGCGAACCAACCTTTGCGGAATGGGAATAATCAAAAAGAAAGAAAGAAAAACAAAAGGTAGCCAAGTGAGTAAGAGTTATGAAGAGAGTATTTGCAGTATCTAAACACATATTGCGGAAATGTAAATTCGCGTCCTAATATGAGATCCTCGTTGTGCCCGAGGTAGACCTAACGACAAGTTGATTTGGAGAACTTAAATGCCAATAAATGCCTCATTTCATTAATATAAAAATAGACGAATCCCAAAACGACACTAAGATAATAAAAGATAAGTCGCTATTGGCACTTGGCCTTATTACATTTTAGAAAAGCAAATAATCTAATTTACTTGGTCCTAGAAGGACCTTCCCCAGGCTTGATCTTTCTAACTCCATCGACCTGATTCCCCAGTTCGCGCAGTCCCAGCATCAGGTAGAATCTTGCTAGATGTCCTCCCTCGCATCCTTCAGCATTCTAGTAGTCGTCGATCCTCTTTCTTATCTTTCCCTTCAACTCCATCAAACCCTGCTCCGGATATTCTAACCTTTTATTGGAGGTGATAGCCATCTCCCTCCTTTCACTGATCAGCCTCATGTTTGTCTCGTGTATCTCCTGATGTTCGGACTCGGAGTCATGAATCCTCTTGCGCAATTTGTTGTATTTGACTTGGGTCTCATCATCTTCATCTATGACCTTGTTTCCTCGACCAATTCCTGGCTCCACTATCCCAGCTAGGCTATCCTCTAACCATGTCGGGTAGATGGGTGCATACCCTGCATGATACCTGTCTGGCTCGATGGTGGTTTTCTCCACATTGATCTTGCAGTGCCACATATGCTGAGCTTGGAATCTGTAAGGGATGTCGTCATCCTAAAATCTGCTCGGAAATGACTCATCTTCGCTACCCGTGGTACGACATGCTTCCTACCTGCTTGTCTCATATTCCTGATGGGAACATAAGGGTATATCCCTCTTAAACTGATCAACACTAAGTGAGGAGCGTCCATGGACCTGATGATGAACTCGTCAGTAGGGAACCATTCAAACATCCACTGGATTTGATCCTCGCTCAAATGTCGAAGAACATCACCCATTCTTTAGCACTTTCTTGTTGAGAAAACATGTCTGGGATATAAGTGATTCTCTTAGGGTGATGGAAGGCTATATGATCGTTCCACGCCCTTCGCGGAAACTCCTAACGATATTGACCCTTTTGGAGATGCTCCAATAACCACAACTGCAGCAATAGATTACAACCCTCGAAATGCTTGAACCCTTTCTGGCAGCGGTCCAAAGCCCGGTAAATGTCAGCTATAATCATAGGGACTATGGTGTATGTTTGTCCCTCAATTCCTTCCATTGTAGTTTTGGCTACCATAGCCAGTCTGGTTTGAATTCTGTCCCCTTTCATTGGGAACACTATCATACCCAGGAAGCAAACAACAAACACGAAAACTCTGCGGTGAATGTGACTCAGGGAAGTGATTGAGAAATCATCGTGGAACATACGGTAGGACTTGCTGTGACCGTATCTTTCATACAAGTAGTCGAATGGTATATAAGATTTCTTTAGGCACTCCAAGTCAGCGTTCTTCTTCAAACCCATCATCTTTAGAAACCTCTTACCAGTGCGATTTTCCGGCACCAATAGACCAAGGATGTCCCAAGGTAGCCCATCAAATCCCCCTATTTCTTCTAGGAGCGGGGTCATTTCTATGTTCCCAAAGAGGAACACAGACCTTTCACTATCCCAGAATAAGGTTGCAGCTTCAATCAACATATTGTCGGGCTGAATGTTTAATAGGGATGGAAAATTTCCTACGAATTTCTTCACATGTTTCTTGTCACTCGAGGAGAGATCTTCCCACCAATCCCGTAGCAGTGGCGGTATGTTGCGGACCATGCCGAAGGGGACCTCGTGCCTCATTTTCTACAAAACAAAAAGGTTAGGCCCTTTCCCCCCAACTGATTCGACTATTTATACATACATGATTAGCGTATTGGCATTTAGTTCTCCAAAATTAATGCACAAAACATGGTTGCATCCATTGGGATTATGGAAATCCCGGTGGACTTTTGGATAAGGCTTGTCTTAAAGGGTTATTATGTGGACAACATATTAACCCGGCTAGGTTTGACCGTGATGCATGCATAGTTATAATTAGAGTAAGGTTACTATAAAGGTCTAGACTAGTACCCTCAAGTGGAAAACTTGAGGGGGAAAGGCACGGAACCATCGATTGCACCGCTGATCGACTAGTTTTATCGCAAATAAGCCTTTCCGAATTTAAAGAGTGATATATAGGAAGAGCGCAACCACTCATCAAGCGTTGC
The DNA here is from genome assembly GCA_005239495.1 of Nicotiana undulata. Classification (NCBI taxonomy): domain Eukaryota; kingdom Viridiplantae; phylum Streptophyta; class Magnoliopsida; order Solanales; family Solanaceae; genus Nicotiana; species Nicotiana undulata. The sequence continues at coordinate 27,967 of ML249910.1, forward strand.
TATAGGATTGATTACGCACGAGTGGAGTATGATGTTGAGCATGATTTATGCAGCAGTAAATAGCATGTTATCACATATTTGCACGTTAGAGAAATAATAAATGGGGTATTAATATTTGAAAGTCGTTAAGAAGGAAGATAAAGAGACAAGTCAGTTTCGTAATAGAGAAATAAATACTTGAAAATAAACAGTTAAGTTCACATAAAGGGAAAGGGAAAGGGAGCACATGCATCAACAGAACAAGGCATGCTTAGACTAATTCACAAAGCAAAATTGTCATGGTAAGAGCCTAGAATCCCCAGCAGAATCGCCTTGCTGTCGCACCCCCTTTTTCCTCGTGGAGTCTGGGTTTCGACATTTTGGGACAACTCATTTCCTTTTGGTAAGGGGTATGGAAATTGAAGAGTCGCCACCAACAGATTTAAGGTGCGTTAGGACACCTAATGAAGATAACTCATAAACCGATTTACGTTACCAGAGATTGGGTACGGGCTCGAAATTACCTTGAAGGGAAGGTGTTAGGCACCCCTCGAGGTCCACAACGGTGGGTCCCAGCCAAATGCATTTTTTGAATTAGTCATTAAGGAAATAAAGCAATTTAAACACATAGGAACCATTAAAAACGGGGACGAAGGGGTCCAAAGTTTATTAGCCTATAGGATCACTTCTATGCAATACTTGGTAAGCTTTCCTCAAATAGAGGTGTTACGCGTAGCATTAGCGCACAGTTCATCATATCCTTTACTACCCAATTACCCTCCCCTTAATGGTTATATAAGAGATTTTAATTAAATGCGTGCATTACCCGTCCCTTATCTATGATCCTAGAGGTTCTTAAGACCTCTAATTAAGGTGGTTCTAGACTCACCTAGGGTGCTTAAAAGGATAAAAACTAAGCGTCAAGTGAAACAGATAGGACTATCATTTAAAGGGAGCAGTTAAGGGCTCATATTTACCTCCACAGATAAACAAGCAATAGCACGTCTCAAGCAACAGTATTAAAACACTTTAAAGTCCTATAACAGGATATCTAGGTGAGCATAAAAATAGAATACATGCAGCATTTTGACAAGGCGGGGCAGTGAATACCTAATCAGTTTGCCTACTGATTTTATCACTTCCTGAATCTGGGAATGTCACGACCCAAAATCGGTCCAGGTCGTGATGGCGCCTAACGGCGAGGTTAGGCAAGCCAACGAACAACAATAACAATAAAAATGCGGAATATAATAATAATATGGGGTAAGGCCGTAGAAACAAGCTGAACCACAGCTAGGCCCAATATATATACAACCCCGATAACTACAACAAGTGTGTTCCAGGACTAGTGTCACAGTGTCACTGGGCGGCTACATAGATACAACAGCAGAAATACATATACAAAATATACAAGCCGCAGTCTGGAACAAAAGACTGAGCAAAATGAAACTAGAAGGCTCCAGAGGTGTTGTCAGGAAAATGCCAAGAAGACAGCTCACCGTGTGGAGCGACGCCGCGATCAGTGCCTATCAGCTGACGGACGAACAGATGAACCAGCCTCAATACCTTCACAATCAAGTGTAGAAAAAAATAAAGAAAGTGCAGCATGAGTACATATAATCACATATGTACCCAGTGAGTATCCCGT